>JAUZNK010050754.1:0-15963 GCA_035046665.1 Euphysa ruthae
AAAAGGCGTTTTTAAATATCGTGCTAACTTTCCAAGTAATTAGTGACGGGATAATGTTTTTCTTCTAAACATTATTTTATAGTTATTTGTTGCATTATTAATTGTAGAATTAAAATTTTAATTCTGTGAAAATTGCCGTTTAGGTATACATTTAATTATTATTTGTATATATGGGGTTTCATTCAAATATTCATTCCATCCAGAAAAAGGAAAGCTGTATTTCTACTTACCAGTAAGTTTCAGATTTTGAAACTACTTTGAGTCTTCTTATTGGTCTGTTCTGTTAGCATTTTCAAACTAACTGCATAAGTAAGAGGATCTATTTTCCAGCAGGGTTTGTTAGTCGCTAATCGTCTAAAACCTTGTAGAGTTTCTTTTTCTTTAGAACCTGATGAGCAATTAAATCCGAAGAAAAAGATATTTGAAACATTAAAGGTATGGTTTTAGGTTAATTAGGTTTATTATTTATTTATATTATTATTATTATTATTTTTTTTACTTGCGTTCACAACAGTTTCTCTGTACAATCGTCCATTAGATTTAAAATTTTTCTTATAATTATAATTAAGAAAGAGAAATTCTTCAATAAAAATAATGAGTAATTTAGACTCGTTTTTCATTATGAAATTCTGATATTTCTGATGTTATTTTGACGAGGTTTGCTCGCCATTTTTGTCATGGATAAACATAACAATCATTTTATTTTATAAAATGCAAATAAAGTTTTAAATCCAGCACATAAATTTGGTGTGATCACATTTTTATTCTGATCTAGAGTTTGTTATTAAAATTTCTTTTCATATTTTAGCCGAATTTTCGTATTTCCCACGATTTCATTGCAGAATTTGAAGCACATTCTATGAGAAGTGATAGAGGTGAAGTGAGAGCTTCCCTTAAGAACGCTCAAATAACTTAGTTTATTTTTTATTAAAAATATTGTAAACCAGAAAATCCCGATTTGGTTTTTCCTAAATTTTTTCATAAATAATGCAGTACAAGTCTAAAATCTGAAAAGCTAAAATCAATGCCATTTATTCTATTGGTAAAAATAAGGATAATTTTATTATATTTAATACCAACCAACCAATCAGGTATATAAATTTACAAGTAACTTAGTGTATTATTTATTACAAATGGAAAAAAAAAATTAATTATAAAATAAAAATATTAAGAATTTTCTTTTTATTTGTTGACTTAGAACCATTAAGAATTCTTAATACTTGATTAGACCTTAAAGATAGACTATTAAAAACCCATGCGGTTCGATTCTTCATGCGAAACGCCCTAGTTTTATCCAATAAATAGATCCGAGAAAATAATTTTAGTGAATATCTATCAATAAAATAATTCTTGGAGTGTGATGGTTGAAAGATATTCACAAACGAAGTTCTGTCTTTTTCAAATAACTAAATTAGCATTATCAAAGATTTTAGAACGTGTCTTGTAATCTGAAACATACTATGGTAGTATCCTAAAAATTTACCATCTGCCTGTAATACACCAGATCAGGATAAGCGTTTCATCAACTCGAACGCTCTTTTACATCCCTTCGTTCCATAACTACCAAACTGTAGGATAATAAGCAGCAAAATTGGGCAGTGACAATTAGTCATTGTTACTACTTCGTAATATTACTTATATTACTTACAATTTTTAAGAAAACTGAAATTAAATGACAGTTTTTATTCGATACTACTGTTGGAATAAATGTTAAAATCACTTTCTTTTGTAAAATTGCTATGGAAATTTCGAATTTTACTTTTCTGGAAAGAGTGAAAAAACTTATGTTCCTCAAGGAGTTTCCTTGGATGAATTTTTGCCAATTAAAGTAAATTCTTAAAGATAAATCCACAAATCATTTTTGGTTATCTGTAAATGGAACATTTTGCGAAGTTTCCTTTTTGCAGTTAAAAGTACAGTATTATAAATTAAATAACTAAAAGCTTGAAAGCCATTTTAGATGAAATAATTTATACTCATATTTCGGCTTTTCTATTACTATAAGGAATGCCAAAAAAATTAAGGTTGAAACCCTCCAAAAAAAATATTTCAAGAACAATACATTTATAAAAATGATTATTGTATCTTTAGACAGTATTTGTTTATACAAAAAAAATGATGGTGGTTGCTATGGTAAGTGGTTGCTGAGGCAAAAACTAACATTTACCCTGTTTACACCGGCCAAAAAATCTTGAGCTTGGATTTTTATCATAACCTCATATTTGGTGTAGAGAAACTCAATATATTATTCTATGATTTAAGCAAACCAGTTTTTTTTTGATACTGCTACAGTTAGCCCATGCGGTGCAAACAGACTTATTCTATTGAATTTTATATTACAATTTTTTATGACTTTTGATGATATAAAACTTAAATTACAGGTTTTAATACTATGAATAACTACTGAAAATCTCATAAAATTTTTGGGGTGCTGATAATCGATCGGTCATAACAGCTTCATAGCTACCATCTTTTAAAGTCCAACTATATGCAATGATGTAAGTCATTATTTTTTAAATATCCGGAAAACTCTATCCCTTTTTTCCCTTCCCTTCCCCTCTCTTCCCAGCTTAGCGCACAAAATTTTAGGTAAGTTTTCCAACACGAAAGTTTTGATTGTCCGCTGGATTTACTTGTTTGATCACAGCATGTGAGCGAATGAAATGCAATCAGCCAAAGACACTTTTCCTTTCACAATGCCTCGTACACCAAACCAATAACAATATTCTAACTTGAAATAAAATAAAAACGTCAGTGTCAGAGCATGAAATATATAGTTCTTTAAATGGATTGCGGTTAGATTTTTCGATAGCATAAAGCAATATCAAGGTATCTGCTTCTTTGTGACTATGCGTCTTTACACCGTTGTTTATAACTATTATATGTTTCACGTGTGTATTAAACAACAGAAATTATTTAAATTGTGAAAGAACAAAAACCACTACATACTATAATATTTGTGCAAAAGTAACGAACAAAATTATTTGGGAAATAACAGAAAAATTTCGATCAACGACTGTTTAGTGCTTAAAATGCCCAAGATAGTTGGTAAGACCCATAATTATCCCTATTTAACGTAGCTTAGATAAAAGCTTAGGCAACTGAAAATCGTTGAATGATCCAGTAAATTTTCGAATAACTTTGGCAGCTTTCCAAATTTCTAATTGTACATCTATACACTCACTCTTCGTATTAGTGACGAATACTTCTGCTACCAATTCCCTTATGATGTGCTCAGGTTTAATTCGTGATGAATATTTGGCAAATTTAGCGCTAGGTATATTGTTTTAAATTAGAGACATTAAGTACTTTTTTACAAACTTTCTTAGAAACTTCAAGCATTAGTTCTCTTGATCTTTTTGTTTCTACCCTATGTAAGTGCTCTTCGAACTTTTCTTCTTGGCATACTGTACAAAGTTTCTTGTTGTAGAGAATGCAATTTGCTTTTGTATTGTATTTACCGTTTCGGTTACTTATTTGTGAATGATGCGTCAATCTGAAGAAGGTCTGCTGACAGCACAGTTGTAATTATTGTTGCACTCCTGTTTAATATCTCTGCATTAAACCGTATTAATAAGGAAGAAAAACATGTTAAAACATTTTATAGCAGATATCGATTTTTAAGCATGCAAGTAGTTTGCTCTGTAAATTGTCAAATGTTAAGAATAATAAAAACAGATATTTTTCACATTTATAAACTTTATATTTCCTAAAATTGTAAAAAAACCATTTTTTCTTGAAAATTTGGCCATGTCAGTCATCTCGAAAATATTTTAGGGTAGCGAGAAATTTTTTCAAAAATGCTAATTTGATTTTATGGAAATTTGGTGAAAGTTTGCAGAAAATATTTATGATTGTCATCATAGTTGCCATGCCAACTATCTCCTATCTCAATGGTGTGGCTGAGCATGGTGGGTATGTCAAAAAATGTCTAAAAATCAACAAGTTCTTCTAATAAAAAGATCGAGCGGAATTGCTTCTTGCTGCATTCTAGCCCCTACCAAATGTTTTTAGAATAGAAATACAGAGACTAGCCCGGTTTGGTTTGTTGTGCATGCACTGTGTAGTTTCTATTTTCGAGTATTTATTATTAAATATGGGAAACAGATTTTAGAAGATTACTTTATTTTATTTGGTGGTTTTCAGCTGTAAATTATGATGTTATTAACAACTAATAAATGTTTTTGGCAATTGCTTATAAATATATTGTTCAGATATTAATTTGTTGATGATTGAGAAGTTTGACATTAACGCGGAAAGTTCTTTATAGTAAGGAACTTTCATTTTTTTTCTGACTCCGCAGAAAATTCGTGCCGAAAATCTTGCCTAATTTTTCAAATTTTGTCTCTCCTCCACAATTATTTATTAATATTTAAATAGTAGAGTACAACTCAATCGAAACAATAAAAAACATTTATCTGTTGTTAGTTACCAAATCAAGGCCGAATCAAAAGTAATTTCAATACTGTCTACAGAAAATTTATTTCTATTTAGAGCTTTATTTGATATTAATCACTGGTAGCGTAAAATCACTGTTTGTTGAATTCTGTTGCAGTTTTCTTCTATCATGAATTACCATATACCATTTTTAACTTTGGCTTGCTGACAAGCTTGCCATGCTTTCGTAAACCTTTATGTACTGATTCTGATTTTATTACAGAATATATTGAATATTCTATGGTAATTTTTAGGGACGAAAACCGTTAATGGTGAGAAAATTTTGCGTTTTTGATTACCGTAGTAATTATTCTAGTGAGAAATTTACTTCAGGTTTTAGATTTCCTGAAAATTAAGACTTAAAAAGTTGGGCTATTTGTGTTAAACGTGAAAACTGGACAGTTTCTAAAAGATCGGCCATATGTATAAAACATTTCTATGTAAAATATCTTTAAAAAGCAAGAATTAAAAAAACATTCACAACCCTTAATTGCTAGCACTTCAGCACTTTCTCTCATTCCGCGAAAATCTCCCGTAAAACGGCTTTTGAAAAAGATGACATAAATGTATATTTTGAATGTAGATTGTATTACCGATTGTTTAAGACTCGATAAATAGATAGCTCCTCCACGTTACAAACTTGCAAAAATAAATATGATCACGTCCCTTATTACAAAATAGAGTTTGAGACTAGTATTCAAATAACTACTCACTCTATTAAATTCGATAAAGACCTGCATGTTAAGTTTATTTCCAATGGATTAGCACTACCAATGCCAAATTGATCCCGGCAGTCGAGTCAGCTAACAAAAAAAGCAAGCTGTTAAATTTACCGAACTGTATATCAAGTCACATACAAAAGAACTTAAGTATATTTGAGGAACTACATCAACACAAATATTAAAAAATTACATATTCTCCGTATGTAATCAAATATGCAATGCTTTTACGATAGACTTCTTACCAGTCATACAAAATTCTTCTTCTTGAAGAATTTCCATTACTCTCAGTATCTTATATTGCAAAAGTTGAGTCAATGAAATATTGATGCTATGCATGCATTGAACGCTTTAAAACTGAAGGGAAAATTTCGAGAGACATCATTTTGCTATTTGGTAAAACGTATTTACAAAAATGCGAAAAGTTTACTGGCAGAAATTTTATTGGTGCAGAAGTTTAATTTTGAAAAGATTATTGACAGTATTTCAGTGAGAGAGGATGAAATTCGATGTAAGTTATTGCAAGGTACTTTTGAAAAGGATGCTTTACTATATGGTAATCTTCGAAAACATCAAAAGTTAAATTCCTTCATCTAAGAAGCTGCAACTATGACATTTTTACTGCTGTTTTGATGGAACAAAATTCTCCGCTATTCTCTCGTATTTTCCAAATCAACCAACTGCAGCATCTTTTTAAAACCTTATTTAAAAATGGTGGGTCTATGCTAAAAACGAGAAAAACTTAAACAACTTCTTAGGTAAGGCTGCGAAATCTTGTTATCACAAATCAGAATTTCTTCGAACCTTAGGTGATTGGGTTGACTTGTGGAATCAGCAAAGAGTTAGTATTCGTGAGAAATTCACTGTTTCTAAACAAATTAGTGATGCATTTTGAATCTCGCACTTTGAAAGTTTAGGCTTCCTTAGTTGAGGATTTGTAAAGTGAAGGATACCAGTTTGTTTTGATATCACGTTTTCAAAGTGACCTTATTGAAAGACGTTTTAGTCAACATAGAAAAATTAGTGAGGGTGGATTTCTAGTTGGGTTAAAGATGTGAACTGCTCTGAATGAATAAAATAAAAATTAACAGTCTGATCAAGGATATTGTTTTATTACTTGTCCTAATTATATTCAAAATCCTGACACATAAAGATATGAGTTGGAGATTCTTTTATCAAATACCACACTTTTATTTGAAAATCATATGGTATTAGAAAACCTGAAAAATATTCTTACGAATGATTATATTCGTTTATATTGCAATAGACAGCTCGTAAATGATATAATTACATTGAATTATTGTTAGGGTGATTAAGAAAAGAAAAATGAAAGACAATTTTTTGAGTTAGTTTTAATAAAGATTATATCTTTCGGGGTGAAATTGTACATTTTTTAGTGATTTTGCCCATAAAATATCGTTCTTTGTTCATGTGTTCACATCATATTTTGAGTTTAATTTTCTAAACATAATGTAAATTAACTTTTTTGAGATCATTTCAAACAATTTTGATTTATTTCAATTATATTTGTGGTATTTACAAGTACTTGCACGTTATTATTAATTCGGAGGTAACATTCTTTTTTTCTCATTTTCAACCATCAATTTAGAACAACATGAAATCTCTACTACAATGTGCCCTTTAAATTAGTTTCAAATCATACATTTTATGTTATTAATAAGAATAATCTTCTTGTTATTACAGCTAACGTTTCTGGGGTAAGGTAAGAAAATTATAGCTCAAGAGATCAAAAATAGAAATGTAATAGACCATCACAAACTCGAAACTCTAAAAAAAAAAACAAAAAAATTTAAATGAAATTAAAAAAAAGAAGGTAGCTATTAAATATTTAAAAGCCTCATCACTGTCCTGAGTTTCCTCGTCTGGTCCAACTTCATAATCGTCGCGGTGTTTACTATAGTTGTCACTATCGCTATTGTTATCGTTATCATGAGCCAAAAGTTTTTCATACTCTGCTGGAAAATCTTCATCAAGCCATTGAATTTCATACTCCAATATCCATTTGACAAGAATTCGGAATAACAAGATTGTCTAAAACAGAAGCTTTTCAGAGACATGCTACATAATTGTAATGACTCAAGTAGAGTATTAGGGTGTACCGCTACAGTTCTGAATCGATGATTTTGCTCTCTTTCTCGTGCTTTTTCCGAAAAAACATGCATGAAGGATGAGAGTTACGAGGAATCTTGGAGTGAGCTGACATAATAGAGATCTTTAAAGACCTCCCTTTGTTGTTTCTTTCAACTGTTTTGATGCTAGCCATACGATGAGTATCAACAACCAGATAAACATGATCATAAAATTTTGGTAACATTTGCAAAATTTGAAGTGCGAGCTGCTCGTACGTTTTATCGTTTTTGTAATTTTTTGAATTTCGACGAAGAAATCAATCACAAGGATTTGTGCATTGATCTCTACACCTGAAGAACCCTTCAAAATATTAAGAGATACCTCCCTACAATTAGACGTTAACTCCTTCCAACATGAATTCCTAGACTTTAAAAAAATTATATTACACGAAGAAGTGTTTAATAATGAGCATTTGATGAAGTTCCCACAAAAAGAAGATATATGACGAAATTATTACGCTAAAAGAAGAACTTAAAAGTAACCATAAAGTTATACAGATTCTTCAAGAAGAAATAGAAAATTGTAAAAATGATTGAAAAGTAAAGTATAATAATTTAACAAGTTGGACAAAAGTAACAAAGAACAAAAAAAAAAATGAATTCACTCATTAGACATCAGAGACAAAAATACCAACAATTAGACCATTTCAACAAGAACTGCAAAATCCATAACAATCATCACAACAACTAGTGCTGCAACCATTAAAAATAAGTCATATCCACAATTTTCAGTAAAACCCAACTTGTACCAGAAAACAACACATATGCTGATATTACCGCCCATGGTGAGAAAATTTTGATTTTCTGAAATAATATTGTCAAAAGAATAAGAGGAAGGGAGATGACTAAAAAACTTCGGAAAAACAAAGCAATCGTGGATTCGTTTCCAGGAGCAACAGCTAACCACTTACATACATACGTGAAACCGATACTATAAGAAAAAAGATCGGAAGTCGCAGTAATACATGTAATGTCTAATGATGTATCGAAGCGTAAGCCTCAGAAAACATCAAAGGTCATTGCCGAAGAAATTTTAAAAGTTGGTAAGTAGTGTAGAGAAAATGGTGTTGACCAGGTATTTATATCTTCTGTTATTTGTAGGAAATTTTTTAACGAAACTAATTTATTTGTAAGATCAACGATTTTTTATTAACATTTTGTAGCGAAGAAAATTTTATATTTATTTGTAACGATAATATCAAAAAGGATTTTTATGGATTGATGGAATAAATAAATTAGATCAGGAAACAAGTTTTTTGACATATAAAGCAGCATTTAGCTTAAAAGAAGCTTAAGAAATTTAAAGAAAATGTAATTTATGGAGACAATAGCAAAAAATTGAAATTTCGAAGCAAAGATAAATTAATTATTTGTAGTTTGAATATTGACTCAATATTTAACAATAAGATAAATAGGTTGCACGGAAGAGCTTTGGGAATGGCTCATAATGACAATGCGGTATTATCTTTTGAAGAATTTTTGAAAATAGAAAATTCAGTAACAGTACATCGAAGAAATATACAAAAAGTTTTATTTAAGATTTTTAAAAGGAAGAACGATCTTTCTCCAAATATTGCTGATGATACTTTAAGAAAGAAGTCATTGGAAAGAACGACACATAAGAATATTTTCAATTAATAGTGTATATTCAGGTGAAAATTCCCTTTGGATATTTAGGACCTACAATATGGAATATATTACTGAAATCATACAAAGATAGTAAAACAGTAAGAGAATTAAAAATAATAATAATAATAATTGGATATCGAATTGTCGATGTAAAGTATGTGTAGTTTACGTAAAAGGTGTAGGGTTTATTTGAAAACCTATCTTAATTAATGATTTGTTTATGTTATGGCTGTTTATGTTAACTTATTATAATGTTAGTTTGACTTGTAAAGGATTATAAACCCATGTAAAATAAATGATGATCATAATAATAATACAGCACTATCATGCTTTTTTGATACTGTGAAGAATCTTCTAGAAGTTTTATTTTTTTGGTTACTCTCCATGGGCCATCTGGATTTGCACTTGTGAGTGGGTAGGTAATTGTGACTTCAAAATCTAACTTCTTTCTAAGCTTTATTGAAATAAACAAAACATTCCAATACCGTTGCGAATGACCTCAATGACTGTAATAATTTGTTTCATTCGAATAACCTAGTACGAGTAACTGACGTCCTTATCACGTATTTAGAGAGGAAGGGTTTTTATACCTAAAACACAACTAACTCACATTTTACCTGAAAGTATTGCAAAACTATGTGCATGTATTTAATTTTTATTGGAACCCATATAATTATAAAATTGTTAGATTGAAAATATTGACGTTTGACAAAGTGGACTATCCCTAACTAGAACATTTCATGGACTGAGAAATTTGTTCCATATACTTTGAGATGAAGTAATTGAAGAGAAAGAGATAAAATGTTTTTTCAACTTGCCTATCAATTCTCTTCAAACTGGGAAGATTTTTATCGCTGATTACTCTACGGGTTGTTTTTCTCGGTCATCTATTTCTGATACAATGAATACTTTTAGTTTTCAATATCGTTTTCGGCATATGCAGTTAGGATTTCACTCGCAGCAAAAAAGCTGAAGTAATGTCCGAACTTGTTAAGTATTTCCACGGCATTCTTCTTGCCTCTCAAATTATATATTCCTTTTATGATGTCATGCATAAGATCCTGGCTAAATGAGTGTGCCAAACGTAGCACAGAGTTACTATCTCGACGTCTTCCATTAGATAAAGCAGTTTGAAAGAAATCTCGTGCAGAAGATGGATATTGCCTTTCCTCAGAAGAATGATCTTCAATGGTAGGTGGCCATACTATTTCTTTAAGGTTTCTTGAATGTGAATTTATATCTTCTCGAAATTAAATAATTGCGTTCTCGATGATTTGATTTCTACGATCAGGATCTTCTTTATTAAATTCTTTTCGTGCTATATAAAATTGTTTCGAATCTGAATCTGAAAATCTGTGGGTAGAACTCCAAAATGTTTAGCAATTCATTGTTTTAACAAATTTTTATAGCTTGTTTTATTATTCACTCATTTCATATAAAGTTAGCTTATTTATTGGAGCAATTCTTCTTCCTTCTACAACTTCTTTAACAAATTCTTATACACTAGCAAAGACTCCTTTGTTATACAAACCCTGTTTCTCACTTTCCTATTTTCTTGTAAAGTTTCTGTAATAATGTTTGTTACAAGTAATTTTTTGCAAGGAGGACCTCGTCTTTAATCCCATATAGTGCAGGATCCCTTTTTTTTGAAATGTTTTTAATTTTAGTTTCAACAATTTTTTGAAACTAAAAGGCATCATTTCTTGTGCATTGTGCTGCACTCGACTCGCGCCACAATACTGACACTCGCGAGGGTGAAAAATTGTTTTTTTCAAAGAATATTGGTAAATCCAGATGAAAAAATGGTTCAATCAATATGGTCTTAACCTTCACTTTCATGATGACTTCCCAAGCGATTTCGGTAATATAAAAAAATCGAATGATCCATTAGATGTATTATCATTCAAGATCATCGATCATTTTGATTTAAGGTCGATTCTATTTCTAAATTTTTTTATGGTTTGTTCTACCCGAAGTTATTTTTATAAGCATAAAGCTTATAAGCATATCTAGGATGACAGTGTCTAAAACTTTAGGCTTACATAAAGCATAACACGGGTCTGAGAGAAAATTCTTATTCTCATTTTTCCAGAAAAGTATTCTATTCAGAGCAAAATAATATCATACTAATTACCCAAAAGAAATGGTACTTAGTATTACAATGAAGAAATACATGAACAAAGAACGATATTTTAGGGGTAATATCAGGGAAAAATTGTAAAATTTTACCTCCTGAAGGCTATAATCTCTATTAAACCCAACTGAAATCATTTTATTCAATTTGTCTTCATCACCTTAAGCATAATTCATTGTAATTTTATCCTTTGCTAGCTGCTTATTTCAATGCAATTGAAATAATAATTGTAATTAGTATTAATAAATGAATTTACAATGATATTTTCAGATCCCTGTCATATCCTCGGATTTTGCGGCTTGTTTTAAATGAACGCCACCTCCTCAGACTAAAGATCATCTGAATTTTTTAACTTTAGACATGTAGCTACTTTTCAGAAAAAAGACTGTTATATTTTACATATAATACAACATCTATTCCCTATGTTTTCTGATATACTAAACTTAATACATTCTTATGCAGATGGTTTAAAATAACCCAGTGTATATCTGAAGTAATTTTAAATATGCGGGAATTCATTTATTGGTTTTGAAGTTAAAATCACGCAAATGCTTTTTTATTGGAAGGAAACTTGGAAAACTTTTTCAAAATATTTAAGGTATATTCACATACAAAGATAAGTAAAATAAAGAAGAAGTAGTGCAAAGGTAAGTAACTCCACCTGTTTGATTCTTATATTGACTATCAAATTCGAAAATTACTGATAGTTCTCTTTCCGTTTTGATTATTTAAATATGCATGATAAATCAAGTATTTTTGTACATATTGTTATCTGAGGCTACTTAATATAGGAGTTGCAAGAATTCTATCAAAGCGAAATTCACTACTCTAGCTAGCTATAATAGTCACATTCACATCTACATCCAAGAAAATGTCAACTATAAATGCTGGTTGTTATGATATAGATCACGCACAGCGTCATTTTACCAACCAGCTGTTATTATTGCTTATATTTCCACTCTCGCTGCAACTCAAAACAAATGGAGCTAAATAAGCTCATAAAAATTATTCCTACGGTTATATACACACATTGACTAAACCTAACATCCTCACTTATTCCAATCCCTCACTTACTCAATATTTAAAATTAAATATATAAACTCTCGACTTATTTCTATGTTTAGGCTCATATGAAGGAGCTAAAAAACTACTAGGGTCGAAAAAGCTCGCAAAGTACTTAGTACTTAAGCATTTTGTTAATTTCTGGAAAATTCCTGAATTCTTCCATTATCCCAATACAGAGCATTAGTGAAATAAACCTTAGTATCCATAGAAATAATACTTTTACGTTAGGCATATGGAGATTTGAAATATTTTTTACATAAAAATCATCTTTAAGACCTAGTTTCTTATAAAATACGTCTAGATATAATAAAAATTTAACATGAAATTCCTTTCTTGAGATCATCTTCTTTGCTTAAAATAGTTATTCCAGTCTGTGAAATTTAAAATCGCAAAAGTTCAAAATTCATAAAAAGAAAATATTAAATATAATAATATGAAAAAATGCTTTCTATTATTTAAAAATATTAAATTTATTTTTTTCCGTATATATTTCTTGACATGAACTCTAAATGTAAAATCTAAATAAAAAAAATAGATTGGGGTGTGATAATTGTTATTTTATAACACAATTCCGTTTAGTTATTATAAACTAATATTTTTCTAAGAAAAATAACAAGTAAAGTTTTTACACAGCACACAAACTTTCCGTTCAATGACCAAGAATTTATGTAAATAAGTTAGACCCCAATTTTTAAACCTTGAGAATGATACACCAATTCAATTTCGGGAACCATTTTCTTTAGAATCTGTGGCAGGTGAATGAATTTTTTTAAGCTTATCGAGTGTTACAAACATGATTGATAATGATCTTTTAAGGGATCATAATTCATTAGTAGGTGCAAAAGAGCTCTTGGAATGGTTCATAGATCGGTCACTCCATTAGGATCAAGAATTTTTGCTTATAATTTTCACAGTTTGATACATCTTTATGAAGATGGTTGTAATTTACAGGATAATCCCGCTTGTCGCTTTGAAAAATATCTAGGTATGCTAAAAGAGTGTGTGCGGAAGGCACAGAATCCTTTGTTCTAGTTGGCAAAAAGAATGGACGAAATAGAAAATTGTTGTGTTCAAAAAAGCAAAAATCAGATAATAAAAACTAAAATTTCAATAAAGAAAAAGATAGCCGGTTTTATCTTTATAATAATCTTAATAATATAACTGGTCATGATATTGAATGTGTAATTATAACGTGTAAATAGTATATTTAAATTATTCAATTCGAATGGATTTTTTGATAATCCATGTTTAAGTTGTTAAATATATATTTTATACATCACTAAGCACGTTTCAAAAAATAATCGAATTATTATAAAAGTTTAAATTTTTTGAATGACAATGATGATCTTTTGTAAATGTTTTAAATGAAGATTTTGTAGAAAAAACATTAAACGTTGAAGGCCTCGCCAAAAGTTTTTTCTATTATAGAAGTAATTTGTATACACAAAAAAATATGTAAAAGCTGGTTATGGGTTTAGTAAGTTGTTGCACTTCATGTGTGTAATTGTCACTGTTGAATGGATGGGGAAATAATTTCAAATTTTGATTTATAGTTCACTTGTTTATTGAAGCTGTCTAAAATTGACTAGCTAGTGAACAGAAAAATTGTCTTAGACCTGAGGAGTTTGGTTTGAATAAGCAAAGAATAGGTTACTGGGGGAGTTTTAACAGACTCTTCCATCAAAATGATTAAAGTGAGTTGCAGTATATATGGAACGCAGAATTATCGCTAAAGAAAATGTATAATCCAACTGATGATTGGTATAAAATTCAAACTGAAATACGTATAAAGTTAACTGGTAAATAGAGGTTTATTGAAATTAAACGTTAGAAAGTTTCAATGTATGCTTTCCTACCACAAAATTTAGATTAGAAGAGATTCTGTCAGTGTGCGGTACGAATTATTTCGTTCAAACATCCTTGAAGATAATGGTAATGTTCCAACAATTCTTTAACTCGTGAGTTTTTCAATAAACATTAAAATATTTTCAAACCAGCTTCCACGCACTGTTAATGTCATTTTCTATGCACTTTTGAACTACTTTACCTTGTCTGGCCCTTTGTTATATAACAATTCCCTAATATTAAGGTTGATGAAAAACCAGCTTTAATTAAAATTTAATCTGGTTGGTTCGAAAGGAAAGTTAATGGTGAAATCACTTAAGGAATGGTTGAATAATTACAAAGCTATATTTGGAAAAAAGTTGGAAAAATCCGAGTATGTAATAGGCGGAGTGGGTGAGGGTAAAAACGGTGTATTGATACACGGGGTTCAAAAGCAGGTAAAACAAGCCCTAAGGATTTAGAAATAGAGAAATCAACCTCTATAAATGGGTGCTTTAAATAGAGCCGCTACCCAAAACAGGACCAACAATGATGACAGTGATATGTTCACTGAAGTGGTTATCCTGTATAAATAACCTAAAGTTATGAAAATAATAAACCAAAATTAATAAGCTTTGAGGGTTAGGAAAAAGCATGTGGAAGGGCGTCAATTCGGCAATGAAGAGTACAGCGTATAAAATTTTATACTGGAGTTTAATTTTTTAAAGTCTTTTTTGTCATTGGGAAATGAAACAGAAGATTTCAAACGGAGCTGTAATTTCAAAACTTTATTGCACACTTCAGGCCTGGCTTTGATGGTGTTATTTATATTCCGAGTATTTCGTATCTTAATTTTAAATATCAAATTTTTTTTGGTTATTCTATGTAAAACTAAATCGGCTGTTATCGTGTCAACTATATGAAATTTTAACCCTAATTAAAAATAAAAAAAAACGGCGTTTAATATGCAATATAAATACATTTCTTAAAATATTCTTTATTTATAAATTTGGAATTAAAATAAAAACTGGCGTCAATATACAATAGGAAAAGATAAATATTAGATTATTTCAGTGTGTTTGGGTCTCTTTCTTTTGAGTAGTCAAATGATTCAGCGCCACCATGACCGTAACCACCTATGCCAAACAATGTACTGTAACATGGCACGTGACAATATGGCAAACCTTCGTGCTAAAAAAGGTATAAAAGTTTATAAACATTAACTTTACATAGCTAAAGGCGTATATCATGTACCCTCAAATTATTTAGTAATCTTTTGCCTAGATATAACAATATCTTTGAAAATTATTTCAAGAGCATTTCATTTCAAAGAGTTCAATTTTTATAATCATTTGTTCAAAATTATGCTAATTCAAAAATATCTGAAGCAATTTGGGAATAAGCAAATAAGCAATTTCGAAAATAAAAACTAAAGTCAAAGCCTTCTTGATTCTAAGCATATCAAGTTCCATATCAGCTCCATTATATTATCGGAATATTAATTTCAGAACTGGTGTTTTATAAAATTGAAAAGCAAAATCATATTAATTTAAAGTGATAGAAAAGCAAGAAAGGAAATCATCTTCATAAACGTAAAAACAATAAACCCTAATACCTATTTAATTGTGATGTTTCTTAGTTTATTTTTGGTTTACGTATTTAATTTCTCCCCAAATTTTTCAGTTAAAGGCAGCAAAACACAACTTTGTTTTCCATGATTTATGACACTCTTAGGCAGCCACCTTATGGTAATTTATTAAACGTTTCGACACTAGATAGATGTTTAGTCAATATAAATATATACATACATGTGCGTGATTGCCAGCTACCAGATTCTTTTTACAACGCGTACATCGCAAACACGCGCGATGCCAGAATTTACCTAATGAAGCCACTTTTTCAGCTAAAAAAAACGAAACTATAGAGTTAGGAATTAATAGGATATGATTTGTATCAGCCTGAAGATTTGTGTAAGTCTGAATAAGTCATCAAATTCATTTTATTG
>JAUZNK010050765.1:0-13190 GCA_035046665.1 Euphysa ruthae
TATATACATATACCATATATACCTTGAACAACAACATGAATGCAGCTGTCACCACTCCATTAGTCAAGTCGTTTGAATTCAACTAAAACAAAAATAAAACAGTGAATAATAAAACATGCAAAGAATTCAAAAGCACATAAAAACAACATAAACATAATCATGCAAGCTATCTATAGCTAGGACATAACGTTTTTAAACTATCATAAATTTTTATAGGAAGAAAGTTTTGCCACAAAAATGTAATTCAAATCATAAACTAAATATAATATCAGAACAAGGAAATATAAGAAAAGAAAAACAAGCTTTGCAATTACGTGAATATTGGGGCAAATCAACATAAGTATAGTAGAACTATTTACTGAAGAAAACACAAAATCGTCAGCCTTCAAACCTAATCTTGGTATCAAAATAGATGCTTACCAAAACCAAAATAATGACATCCTAAGGGAAATACATGAGGGACAATTGTTAAATAATATATAATAATATAACAATATAACTGTTATAATTATTAATATTATATAAATATAGATATAATTGTTATATAATTATAATTATATAAATGTTTCATGCAAGATTTGAAAGACTCGCTTTTGAGAAATTGTAAAATGTGTGAATTCTGGCTCAAAACAGGTCTTCAAAGACTGCCAACAAAATCAACGTTTACAACATCTAAACATACGGGTCAATAGTTTCCTGTTTTAAAAAATTAACAAGAATGATAAAAAGATTTTTAAAAATTTTACTAAACAAAGCAAAAAAAGAACATTTACCCAGGAAAAACAGTTTACAACAGGTAGTGTAAGAAAATCAAACGATTTAAAAAATTTTCCTGACTTAATTTGAAGAAATTCATGTATATTTCTAAAATTTAGGACCTAATCATTGGTTAAAAATTAATTTTTGCAAAACTTGAAATAAATTTATTGAAAAGACGCTCATCACTAGAATTATTGAATAAAGAAATTTTTAGGAAGAATATGTTGCTTTTTAATATTTGAAATCACATACACAGAATTGAATAATTTGAAGAATTTACAAGCAGTCAAATATTTAAACTAACCAAAAATTCTTATTGTCCATAATAAAAACCAAACAGTAATTTGTTGCTATAATAAAAACCAATCAGTAATTTATTATATTAAAACAAAATACATCTGAAAGAACTAGGAAACGAAAAATCATATGGTTAAAATAGAAATTTTTAAATTTAATCAAAAGACACTTTCTATTAAATTACACAAGATTTTATTAAATATCATTTTGGTAGAAAAAATCTCAAAAAGAAAAAAAGACCTAACTTTAGCTAGTGATTGGAGATTACATTCTAAGAAAGAAGAACGGCATACAATCGCTTATGGATTTTAGAAAGTAAATAAAATCTTATCATTATAGAATATTGATCACAAAATTATTCATGAACATCACTCAAATGAAGTTCAAACTCTTTAACTGAAATTCACACTCCTTACATCACACAACCACCTCAGAGCCTTTAGCTCTTTTATAGAAATCGAAATAGCCATTTCTTAAATTAGACAGAATTTGGTCTAAAAATTTCACAATTAAAAAAAAAATTATTTTTTTCAAAGCCTAGAACCAAAAAGAGTTGAAGTATGATCAATACATGACCTGAGCCTTTTCATTTTGGTACCACACACTAGAAAAATTACCAAAGGCTAATGACCATACCTAAGCCAAAAGAGCTGTCCACATTAGACACTAATTGCTATGTTCAGTAGATTATTGCACAGAATTTAGGTGGAACTTTCTTAGTCATTATGACCAACTTTTTGGGCTGAGCCATGAGTCCAGTAATATTTTCAAAGCAGTCAACAGGCTAAAATTATCAAAAATAAAGATATAAAAATAATAATAACAATAACAGTAACAATAGCAATAACAATAATAATAAAAATAACAATAACAATAATAACAAAATAATAATAATAATAATAATAATAATAATAATAGTAGTAATAATGATAATAATGTTCAATTATATATAAATGTTGTATTATATAAATATATGTTTAAATATACAAAATTGTATTTTTTAATAGACAAAATTTTTAAAAGTAAGCCAAGTACTTACAGAGGTGGCTATCAAGCTGTCTAGCTGTGCTTGTATTGTAGGCAAAGCTACTAGAAGCTAAAACAACACAGAAAAGAAATTAATTTATAAATTTTAGTTCAACCAACCAACCAAGAGTTAAATTAAAATAGATATCTAAAAAAATTACTGTTACATATGTAATAAAAATTAATGTTACATGTACAACAAAAATTGTTGTTACATATATAACAAAAATTACTGCCACATATATAACACAAATTATTTACATATACGACAAAAATTACTGTTACATATATAAAAAAAAAAATATATATAACATATATACATATACACACATATGCACACATATACACGCATATGCACACATATACACACTTATGCACACATATGCACACTGCTCCAGTGTGATCGGCTCCTGATGCCTTTCAAAGAAACCAGGAGCTGGTCACAGCTGCTTTCTTATAAACAGCAATTAAACAACGATAAATCTATAGTATCGCTAGAAAATAAAAATTCTTGATGAATAGGACTAAGAGATAGATAAATATATGAGTTCAAAAGGGTTAGGAGCATGACACTACAGTATTTTTAAAAATTTCGATAACAGACATTTTTAACAGTAGAAAATCGAACATATGTTATCTGGTATTAGAAATAAACATGCTGCAAATAATATTTTTAATTGGATAGATAAGGGATTGGATTAGCTTTAAAATTATGTATAAACTTTAACCGTTATATTTAATAACAGTTAACTTTTGTTTAAATTTTTTTATTTAAAGCTATATTTTTTAGCTTTATTTTTGTTTACTGATATCATACCTAAACATTGCTATTTAAAGATTAACTACCACTGCTAAAAATAACCAACCACAAAACAGATACTTAAATATTTTTTTATTGTTGACAGTTTTTTCCGCCCTGATTTTTTTGATGTTTTACTGTGGCATTGAATGAGTTAAGTAAAAAAAAATATATAAATGAATTTTTGGACTAGCATTAATAACTATGATTTTTGCCTTAAATAACTGTGTATGTAGGCTTTTGAGCTTTTATAAAAAGTAGAAGACAGTAAATTTCAACCCTATCAATATAAAAAATGATACCTTGGTTGTGTCCATATTCCTTAGTAGCCCATTTTCTTTACTATAAATTAAACAAACAACACAACTCTTAATGAAATATGCACATCCTATATTCTATGTATAATGATTTTATCTCTCTCTAAACCAAATGAATACAAATCAATTGACATTGGAATGATTTAATCGTCATAAAATAAATAAAGGACATTCCTTCGTACAATACCCCACCACCACTTTATTACAATGTTGTTCTAGATGGATTTCACAGCCGAATATCTCTGAAAATCTCAGTTAAAAAATATAAAATGATTTTTGTCTATGATTGCAACTCAGTTGGTTAAGGACTGGTTTTTAAACCAGAAGTCATGGATTCCATTCCCCCATGAGAAGTCTCCCAAAAGCAAATTTCACCTTGGTGAGATTCAAACTGAGCATCTAAATCTGTTATGTAATTGGTAAGTTGTTTAATTGGTTGGTCTGTTTTCTATGGATAGTTTAATAGTTTCTAATATTGCAAAGAAAATAAGAATGATCAAAAAATTCTTATTAAAAATTTATCCAATTTAGCGTTTAAAATAAAATAAAATTTTGAAAATATGTAATTTCATATAATTATATATATATTATAAATATATGCCAATATTAACGACTATCACCGTTTTAAGAACTTCAAAAAAAACTCATAAAAAGGTGTTTCTCAACAAAATCAAATTACAATTTCTGACTGACTTGAACATGCTTCAGAACCTGGGATTCGCTCGACAAAATAAAAATGACAAATTTACCAAAATAACCAGAACTGATGTTTTCTGAAATTCCAACAAGTTTCAAAATGATTATTTCTTGATGAAAAATCAAAAAAAAACTTTAAAGAAACTAGACAAGTTTTGAGACCTGGGGCAGGACCAATAAATTTTCAAAATTTCCAAAAATATTATAGAAATATTATTTTCAGAAATCATAAAAATTTTGCAAAAAAAATAAAAATTTTGTTATAGATACCCCTATAATCCTCTAACATCATACAAAATTAATTAAACATATTTGGCTCCAGTACCATATTTTAGGGAGGATTTTGTAAAGGCATCTTAGTACAGCACTCTCTATATCGCCTACTAAAAAAATGGCAAAACTGTCTTGATAAAAAAGGAGTTGTTGGTACAATTCTTATTGGCCTATCAAAAGCGCATGATTGCAACCAACATGATTAGTTGATTACAAAATTAGCCGCATATGGTTAACACATAAAAGTTTATCTTTTATTTTAAATTACCTAACCAGCCATAAGCAAAGAATCAGATTAGTCTTCTTTTTTGGAACTAGGTTTGAAGCAGGTGTGCTACAAAGCTCTACACTTGGCGCTTTTTATCATATTAATAAATAATACATTTCTTTTAATTAAAGACACAGAAATTTGTAATTATGATAATATTTTCAGCTGATGCATTCAAGAGATCTTTTAAGATTAAACAATTGGTTTCGACTAAGTTCATTAGTTGTTAATCTCTCTAAGTTCCAAGTTATGTTTCCAGGTGTTACAGAACAAACCATATTACAAATAAATGGGAAAAATCTTAAAGTAAAACCCAAATAGAATTATTAGGGGTAACAATTGACAATAAGTTAAACTTCTCTAAACACATTGTAAATATATATAAAACTGAAAATAATGTATGCGTAGAAGCATGAGCCTTATACAAGCCAAGTCCACAGTAAATGCCTATATTCTTCCCTATTTTGCATACTGTCTTATCTGGATGTTTTGTTAACAAAAGAGCACATAGAGCTATCCAAGGAGGGGTTACAAACTGAAAATACCGTTAAGATTGAATTCTGTACTACAATTTTTGACAAACGTGAAATAAATTATTACATTACAAAGTTTCAGTAATGAAAATTGTCCTTTAGCAAATTGAAGCAAAACTTGTGAAAAGTTCTGAGCGGTAAATTGTTTTATTCCTTTTAATATATGACTGTTGATATATTTGCCATAATAAAGCTTTTGCTGAATAAATTTTTGATAAATCGCCAAATACATTCCTGAGAAGCTTCTAAAACACAACAATAAAGAGCTAGACCTTTTAATTTATCATTTGAAATTAAATTTGCCCCACAGAAAATCTCACTACATAGTTTTTTTCCACTAAACTTTTTCTGATTCAGATTGTTATCCATCAAAAAAAAAATTGAAACAATTTCTTACCCTCTTGAAATCCTACAGAAGTCATAACCAATATGTCGGTATGAATATGCTTTTTCAGAGAGATAACTTGAATATCTTCTGATGGCTTGCGACATGTCATAACCTAATGTAAAACAGTGATTTTTAAAACATGCCTTATCACTTAACATTGAAGCATTCCATTTACCCTAGAATAGAAGGACTTAAAAGGATACCATCATCAAAAATTTTATAAATACAAAAATTTGAGTATTTTTATACTGAGAGACATAAGATATAAGTAAGTTAAATAAGTTTAGTAAAGTAAATACAAGCAGGCAAGCAAGTAAGTAAGTAACAAAGCAAAACAAAACACGCAAGTAAAGCAAAGCGATGAAATGCAAAGCGATGCAAAGCAATACAAAGCAAACTTTCCAAAAATGTTTTTGGCATAATGTCAATATCTGACCTCATACAAGGCACCCTTCACCATTGCAACTCATTTTAGATAAATCTTGGAAAAACTGCATAAATTTTAAGAGCAAAATTACTTATATTGTGCCATTTTATGGATTGTTTTTTTTTCTTTTTTTTAGGTATTATATATTTACCAACATAAGACACAGCAAAATAAAAATTCTTTCCTTAATAAATACTAAGAAAACATGCATAAACATTACAAGTTTGAAATATCATTAAAGACAAACAATTACACAAGTTCAAATTTAAGTAAAGATCAATTAATAAGAAAAGACTTTGCTATGTTCAAATTGGAAGGGAAACCTAGAAGATAAGTCACGGCTAAAATACCGAACATCTTTTCATAGAACATTTTAAAAGGTATCAATTTTAGTCAAAGGAATTATGTTAACTAAATGAGTTATTTAGGAGAGTACAAAATAATAAAAGTAGCAATAAACAAATAAGGTAGGTGGGGGTGGGGAGATCTGGACGAAAGAAAAATTAGATTGAAGTAATTACTGAAGGTGGGGGTGGGGAGATCTGGACAAAAGAAAAATTAGATTGAAGTAATTACTAAGTTATTAAAAGATAAGCCAATAAAAAAGTCTCAATCGATATTAAAAACATTTTATAGATGATGATGTAGATGCAGATGATGTAGAACCATTTACAAACCTTACTTTTTCAAAGATTTTCAAAGTTTTAACTCTCCTATGAAGGTACCAGTAAAAAAAAGTTTTGAGTTAACTTATATGAAATCATAGAGTGGCAGAATGAAGCCCCCAAATATTGAAAATGGTCCGTTATAACTTTGCAGGTGAAGAAAAAGTTTCAGATGATATTACAAAAGTACAACAAAACACAATCGATGTATGTCTGCAAGTCATTTTGATAAAATTTTGAAAAAATACATATCTTTAGAGAAAACAAACTGTTTCAATCCTTGCTCGATTCTGCCAAAAAGGCTAATCTCATTCTAAGGGAAGAGTTGAAATGCTGTTCTATTCATCTCATCTATTTATCTTCATCCTCAAACAATATTTTAGAAAAGATTGCCTGATCACTGGTGAAAAAGAAGAAAGATCCTTACACCCATTTTAACAAGCAATGCTAGTTTAGACTAACAATAACATATAAACATAATCAATTTTTTTGCCTTGTTTACTCCAAAATTATTCTATTAACAAGAAATTTTTTCAAAAATTCCTTATTCTCTCATTATTAGCCTCGCTAACTTTTTAATTCATCAAAAAACCAGAAAAATCAAATGAATAAATTTCAAGAAATTAATAAATAAATAATAAATAGCAAATAAATATCAAAAATTATAAAAAATATTCAACAAATGAAATTTTTTCGGACATAACTAAAGATCTATCAGGCATCTGGAATTTTTTTTTCATATGCAAATACTATAATGGCGTCATTTGCCATGTCATTAATTTCATAAATTTCTGATGGGTTTTAAGTTAGTATATAGCAGTAGTGAAAAAAGAATTTTTTGAGTGTACCACTCAAAAAAACTTTGTAAATATCTTGATTTATCAATACTCTTGATCAACACCGGTCTATTTTTTTTTTTATCAAAAAATGTTATTCAGTAATAAGTAATAATTTAAAAGCAAAACATTTCAAGAAAACGAAAAAGTGAATATCTAATCACATTCAAATTTCTTTATAATATTTACTTTTTATCTTATACAGTTTTGATCTCAAACCTTTCCCTTATTTGTTTTATTTTGTGTTACCATACCAACAAAGTTATTTCCGTCAGTGATAATTTTCTCAATCAAACACATACCAAACATCAATTACAAACTTATTTTCATTAAACGTCAATCACAAAGACACTGGAAGATTTTTCAGTACTCAAATTTTTTTGTCAAAAAAAGTTTTTTTTTTTTTTTTGAAACCAAATGTGCTTAATGCAAGCTTTTACATGAACTGAATAGCAGCGATGCAGAATAAGGTAGAGTTAGTTTGTGCTTCCTAGGGTAGTAACCTTTAATGCAAAAGAAAATTTCCTAAACTTTATACAAAATACAAAATAAAATTGAACACATGGTTTGAGCATTAAAAAAATATATATACTTTTATTTTAAATAAAGCAGTCTTGATAGTGCTGTTTGCGAAACCACGATTAAAATAGATATTTTACTAGAAATTTATTTAAAACTTCGAGGTATTTTTCTATCCTGCAGACCCTTAAATTTATGCTTATATATACGCAAACATTTTTAAAAACACATACAAGAAATTAGTTATTTTTCCCCCCGGTCAAAATGTCTAAACGAAATAGATTTCACTCGGACAAACTCAAACATTGTCTGATAACCGATGCTGATTTGCAGCCCTGAAATCCAGGTTTTATCAAAATTATGAATTTTCAGGAAAATCTGGTATACGGAATAATTCAAAAAAAAAAAAGCTAATGAATAAGCACAGTGAAAAACTGAAAAAAACACAGAATGTCTATTTTTAAATTATTTGCCCCAAAATCAGACTAAGAAGAGTTTTTTAAATCTGGCTTCGTCAAATTGTTTGCCTTAACTTAAACTTCACATAAAAAGTTAGAAATAAAACTAATGAGGGGATTACAAAAAAAAGTGCAAATGATAATTTTGACTCATTTACCCAGAATTTAACATGAACAAAATCATTCGAGAAATTTTGGAACAGGTCAATCATTTCTTTATTCTTGACATTTATCTTCAAAGAAAATTATATACATTTATATTTATATTTATCCCTAAAATCTGGCTAAAGAAAATAATTTTTTTTTAAATCCGTCTATGACATCATTTTTTTTTTATTAATTTAAGTTAGAACAAAAACGTGCGGATCTCAAGAAAAGTTTTATACAAATTCTTAACGTGCAGATGCGGAAGAAAAGTTTTTGCGGATCTTAAGAAAAGTTTTAAAATGATAAACTTTCGTTTTGCTACACAAATTATAGCCGATAACAAGAATGTTTCAACAGGCCATTAATTTCTTTACATAAAAATCAAAAAAAAATTTATGAGCACTGTATCAAGCAAACAAGAATTTTTTTTCAAAATCTTGTCAAATCATTTGCTGCACTAATCCTTAACTTCATGCGTAAGATCAGATTTTGTCATATAACTTGCCTCACTTATCCTTAACTTCATGTGTAAGATCAGATTTTGGCATACCATTTGCCTCACTAACCCTTAACTTCATGCAAAAGATCACATTTTGTTGCATCATTTGCCTCATTAATCTTTTTTGAATATTTTTTTCCAGTTTGGGTGATAGTTTTGAATCCAGAGTAATGTAACAAATTGACTTTTGCCATTATTGGAATCAGTTACAATAATTTACTGTGTTAGTGATTCATATCTCTAATAACCTTTCAGAGTGGCTACTTATTTTTAGGTTATAGGTTTAGGTTCCAAGGCAATTCAAGGCCTTTCTAGGACATTTTTCAATTTTTCAGGAAAAATTTTACATAAAACTTAGAAAAATAATTCCATCTCAATCTTAATAAAAAGAAACAATGCGATTATTCTTTAATACCTCAAGGATACATCAGCCAGTCAGATTTACTTGCTGCGATTACAAAAAAAAAATCTTCACAAGATAAGAAAATAATTAATACTTTCTATATTCTATGAATATAATAAATCAACTGAAAAATAAGCTAAAGAAAATGTTCACATTCTCTACACTACAATCACACGACAATTGTTTACATTTATTACATTCACTGAGCTTGTTAATAGCAATATCAATTGTCTTTCATACACAAGTCTTCGACTCACTAAAGACAACTGTTCCATATTTTCAACCAATACTTTCTTACTAACACTAAATCCACACTCTAAAGTTGCTTGACCATGTGATAAAGTAAATGTTATTTTACAAACCTTCCAGACTGATGAAAATTTGATGCAATTATGGAAATAAAGACCGAGGAATGAATCAACACGATCTTTTTACTGATCAAATATTTGGAAGCTGTCCTTGTGTTCCTGGTTTGCAGAGGTTATAGGTGTATTAAACTGCTGTTTTGCACTATCTGAATCAGATGCAGACTTCATTTCATAAAATTTATCTACCAGACTTCAAAGCTTTAACATACATGCTTCTTTGTTCCCAACCATTTCTAAAGAAAAAAAGCACGACAAATTTCTAGCAACGCTGTATTTCAATGGGCTCCTTTCTTGTACCTTTGCTATCATTTTAACAAGAAATAAAACACAATCTTTGAATTGCAATTTCACGAAATTTGCACCTGATTTATTTAAGGTTGTTTTGGCTGCTGCACCCAGGTGTATCTACTTAAAAGGAAGCCACGATTCTCTGTTGGACACATCCAGTTTGTATGGTGCCACAGCATTTTCAATGACACCTCATCTAATAAATATTCTCAGAGACTGCCATAATACCAATATCATTATAGAGAAAAAGCAACATCGGCTTGTCAGTCTGATAACCAACAGGAAAGATATGAAAGATATGTAATCCACAACTACCGATGTTAACTATACTTGAAAAATCTTTTTCCAAACTGCATTCATGGTGAAGTCGAAGGACATTCCAATTAAAATTTGGGCCATCCATGGAGAGTTGGATCATTTTGCTTCGTTCAAGAAAAGATAACTTGAAAGACATTTGTGTAGTTTAGCAGCATTAAGACGTTTTAAAAATGCAGAACCAAAATATCGAGTTTCCACTGATCCAGAACCATCATTAAAATACCTAATAACAATATCCATTTGTTCTTCTTGCAAAATTCTGTTCATAATTTAATCATATGAAGTTATAATGTATGGCCATACTTTGTAAAAAGTATGGCCATACTATTCTATTAAATCTTTTTATTAGAATGTCTTTAAAATAAGGAGTGATTCCAAAATTGGTGCTTATTGCACCAATTTTGGTTCTTTCCCAAAAAAAAGATTTAGCAAAAATACAATCATTAAACATCCGTTCAAATAAGTCTGTGATGTTCTCACAGGAACGTTACGAGTTATGAGAAAATACCGTTTTAAATGTCCATAAGATTTCTGCTTCAGTAGTACCACTTTTAGTGGCCAGGTGGTTTGGAATAGCAGTCTGTTTCTGTACATCATTGGTGAAAATTAGTTAGGGGAACAAAAATATCTTTCGTGGTGGTAGATGCAACAGAGTCAAGAAGTTCAACAATCATATTGCTAGATGACGGCTGTTGAAAATAAAGTGTCGAGATATAATCCTCAGATATAATATATGTCAACCTGTTGTAGACATAGTGTGCAGTTTTAGTCTGAATTGGCTTTCTTCATAACTAATTTTTTTTCCATAATTTGAATAATTTAAGCCGATCATCATAAACAAAGTTAATCTCTTTGACATTGAAATATTATTTCTAAAATAAAAGAAAACAAAACTAATACCACCATACACAAAATTATTGACTCTTTGTATATAGAGGTTGCAAAATTATGTGAATCAATACAACCAGTCCAGGCTTGAATGAGGCAACAAACTTTATGCAAGGAAGCAATCTTTTATATAATAATTACTGTTAAGTAAGCTAAGCAATATAATGTGACAATTATACTGATACTCACATTCCTTTAAGTAGTACATGGTAAATAAATCCACACTCTTTCATACTAGTCTTAAAACTTCTCACTAAAAAAACACTAAAAATCTACGCTAACTAGACAATACATAACAATTAATAAATTGGAGAATTGTAATGCACTGGAAATATCCATAAACAGTTTAGGTAATCAAGTTATTTTATAATTTCTTATGAAAGTAAAAAAAGAAATATTTATAAAAAAATTTCAAGAATTTCCAGGACAAAATATTTTTTCAGTCTCTGATTTGCTAATTTTGATGATTTCCAGGACAATTTCCAGGACTTCCAGGACAAGCGGCCACCCTGCCTTTATATAAACACATTAGAATGTGCGTTATTTTAAATTGTTAATTGTTAACCAAACATTAATGATTCATCGTAATCTTAAAACAAGACGCTTTACATCTCACGTCCAGTTCATCGCGAGATGGATATAAAAATATAAAGTTAATAAAAATTCTATGATCAAAAGTTTCGTAAACAACAAACAATGCATGTTCTCCATACAATGCATGTTCTTCATACAATGCATATTCTTCATAGATTTTGTTAAGAATCAGTTTGAAATTAAATAAATATTTTTGTTTATATTCATTCTAAAGGAAAGCAATTATTCATTGAAAACTAAATTTAAGAGTTAAAACTTGAAAACACTAGAAATAGTAGGAAAATGGTTAATACTGTACCTTGAACACCACTTTTATCATAAAAGTTCTGTAGCATCCATGTTGCTGTTCGAGAAGCTACATATTGTATAAATTTCTAGTAAAGAAATAAATAGCTTAAGAACTAAAAACAATGAAAATTATTTTTAAAATAAAGAGATTTAAAACAAACGCAAAATTTTCATTATTTTAAAAACATGGTCATGATCTGATCAAGAAGGTTCTTGATTAATGATTTTAAATAAAAATACGAATGACCTGGTTAAGAATATTCTAGTTAAATAAACAAATCTGACAGGAAAAATTCTAAATTTAAGCAAAAATCATTTTTAAAAAAATTTACAATCAAAGCATATAAATTTAAAAAACACCAGCTTTTCAGGAATAACATTACTTAACAATATTATTATAATTATTCATAAATTATTATTAATATTAATATTATTTAACGTTAATAAATGTAACTTTTTATGTAATAAAAAAAAATGAAGATTTCTAGGCACGCCTAAAAGCATGCAAACCTTACCCCAAAAAGGACTTCTCTAAAGATTCAAACAAAAAAATTTTTAATTACCTCATTAGCATTTGACATTAGCTGATGAAAAACTGCAAGTGATTTGAATACAACAACCCAACTAGAATTATTACATCTTTCAAATAACATATCAGCAACATCCGGTATACTGACGTTGTCACATTCAAGAGCTTGTTGAATGTCTAAAATTTAACAATCATATTTAAAGAATGAAATCTCGTCTTTAATCCTCTAAAACATACTTATTCACGATTACAACATTTATAGAATATATCTAGAATGTATCTTAATATTTCCCTGAGAAGAGCGCTTATTAAAACAAGTCTGTAAACTCTTTAAAAATCTAAGTCTTACAATTGTTGTGTAGAACATTGTTATAATTTTGAAAACGAGAGCACTTAAGACTATTTCAGTTTTGAAAAATTCTGAGCCTCTTTTAATTTATCAGTGTGTCTGGAAATATTATCATATTACTGTTTTACTGTTATATTAGAAAGCATACATATGGAACGCCGTTATAATAAAACCTTTATGAGTGGTAGTAAAACCTTTATGAGTGGTAGTAAAACCTTTATGAGTGGTAGTAAAACCTTTATGAGTGGTAGTAAAACC
>JAUZNK010050776.1:0-15963 GCA_035046665.1 Euphysa ruthae
TATATATTTATAGCTAATGGTATATGTGTTTTAATTGTTAGGTTCCTACTGAAGAATTAAATCAAGCCGCTCAACTGTTATGTGAGGCGTTATACATACGGGCCAAATACATGGCCCTTAGTCTCCAAAGCTTCAACCCAACAACTGCTCTTTCATTGCAAACTGTTAATGATGAATACAAGTTAAAAAACTTTTATGATTCTTTGTCAGTGGACAATCTGGACGCACCAAGAGGTAAGTTTATGATTGACTTTACGTTCTAAAACAGTAAAAGCATAGAGGTAATATGAAAACTATGTATTTTTTTTACATATTCTTAGACTGAATTATAATTTATCAATTATAAATATAAATATATATATATAAAATTATAAATATTTATAAATAAATATATATATAAAAAAAGATTGCGTACACTTGTAGTTTAAATTTTTAAGCTGTATATTAATATTTTTCCAAATTCTTTGTTATTTAAATGTGAGAATTATTTACTCGATGTCTTTAATAAAGATATACAAAATGTTTTGGTGATTGGTAATAATATTTTCTTTTAAAAATTTATTAAGCTATTCTTTCAATTATATGTCTTTTGTCTATAAATTCATCTCGAAATCGATTAAAAAAAAGAAGAAAAAAAAAAAAACTTCTGGTTCAAGTAAATATGGCCCTAGTAATAATTACATTAAAGCTATATGCATATTGTTTTGAAGAAATATTTCTTATATTTTTGATCTTTCAACGGGTTTCAAGTCATTGAAAACAAATTAGGTATATTATAAAAATATAACAGTCTTTTGTTCATTCAAAAAAATCTCCATGTATTTTACAGCTTAATGTTTGTAAATGTAGAAGACCTCAAGGCAGTTTTCAATACACAACGCAACACTGCATATTTTACACTCGTACCGTGTGTCATTTTCAGTTCTTTTTGGCTTCGCAAACCTTTTTGTCTTCTATCTTGTTTTTTCTAACTCAAAATATGTTTTGATTTTTTAAATTAATTACACTGTAAAACTCATAAATTATGTTTAAAACATATCTTCCATGCATCTAAGATTATTTCTGAATAACTTAGAACTAAAGTTATTATGTGCCTGTCTTGTAACTGCTCGTGGAAAAATGATATGAATTATTTTGTCTGTAGACAGGGGTTCGTATTCTCTCACTGAATGTGTATCCTGTCTACAGACGGGATACGCACCGCGAAGGTTAATTTACAATATATAGTATTACCAAGAACTTGGTTATTAAATAACAAATAGTTGGAGCATGTTTCACTGCTGAAAACTTTGCAGGATTTGCTACTTTGCAGGGTTTGCAACTATAGAATTACATTTAAACCACTCCTGCAATCTGGAAGCATCACTTTGAAGAGGAAAAATTTGTTGCGATCTATCTTAAGCATACAAAATGTCTGTACAGAGACAAACCTTTACCGCAGTATCACTACTTGGAATTCTCCAAAAGTTGATGAATTCAAACTTGATTCATGAACTAAGTTTAGGATTAAAGTCTTTTCCATACTAAAAAGTTGCATGCACAAAATATGCAGGATTTTATTACTAGAGTTAAATGTTTGTTTTTATTTATTATGTTTGCCTTATTTTATTAGATGTTACAATCTACTTAGTTGGATTAAATTAGTTTATAACTAACACATGTACCAACTTTTAATAAAGATATTAATAATTAGACATAAACTGGCTCTTTGAGAAACAAATGTTTATAATTTGTGTTTGTGCAACTGTTTGTAAATTCTCCAATAAATTTTCTCAGATTACACAAGTAACATTCACGTAGACTTTGGAAAATTAACTCATAGAAGTTACCTGCAACTGTCGAAATCACTTGATTTAAAAATAAAAAGCTCTTTGTATACATCCCAAACTGTGGAATAACCTAGATCTTAAACTTATTTCCTCAAAAATAACATTTAAATGAATTTAACCTCAACCTAAATAAATTTAACCTCAAGCCATGACTCATTTTTTGATTAATTACCCTTTAGTCCCATGGTATTTAACATTAGGTGTTTTGATATTTTCTGTTTGAATTAGAGAGTTAGAATTCAGGTATAAATTCTTTAATAAAATTTATTGGCTGAATATTTGTGACTTTTATAGGAAAACTTTGTTTTATTTTTTTTTTATTAGCATTCTGATGAATGTTCTTTAAAAAACTCTCCCTAGTTGATCAAATACTTCATTATTTAGCAATGTGCATTCTTGAAGGCAATGAAAACCTACTGGCATGTGGAACTGTATGGAACCCTTACATCTGTGACATACATCCAGATAGTAACTATACCTTTGAAATGGTGAATGGAGTTTTTCAGGTGACAGGTGTCAAGGAAGATGCAAGCAAAAAGAAAAAAAGTGTGATTATTCACCCAGTATTGTGTATAGAAGAGTTCATGGAAGACCAGAAAATTTTACTTGCTTTATCAGTTCATGGGCCAGTGTAAGAGCTTATTTAATTTTAAATGTGAACAAACCTCTTGTCAACTTCAGGTACAATATTGCCACTAAATAATCATCATTATTATTATTTCTTTTTTTTTTTGCTAATATTAAAGAAACTTCCTTCCTGTATTTCTCCCTTGCCTGAAAATAAGCTAGACCCACCTAAAACACCTTGTTTTTAAGATGAAGAAAATTTTTATTTTATTATTTATTTATTTACCTTATTATTACCGTGCCGCAAAACCATTGAATTGACCGATATTTAAACAAATCCAATTTTTTACTTTATAATCATTCTAGGTTTTTTTGAAGATTCGTCTCGTAAACCTGATAATTAAGTGATGAGTTTTCCTATCCCTTTCTTTAAAAAAAAATTCACCCCTTCGGTATTCCTAAATAACGAAGACCCTTGAAATTTGGTTTCTAGTAACAGCCAATCCCTATTGTAAACTATTTTTTATATCTTTGATTCTGAAGAAATGCAATTTTACCAGTTTCACCTATTTATACACAAATAAATATTTTAAAATAATTTTTTATATATTGAAATAACAAATTTAAATTTAAGTTTCATGCTGTGAATTTGTTTTCAACCCTTTTTGAAATGGGTGTTGCCCAATTTACAGATTTAGGTTACCCGCAGCTTTAAATCCATTTACAATTCTATGACTCCCTTGCAAAAGTGGTTGTAAAGCTTACATATCCAGCCAGCGTCTGTACTGATGGACAAGTTTATCGGAAAACCAGTCATCAGTAGCAGTTTTGAATGAAGACCTTAGCAGGCTTGTTTATGGTCAAATGTAATGGTTATTATTTTTATTTTTTTTATGTTATGTTATATCTTATATTAATGGTCACGGTAACTCATTTTCTCTCTTTACTTTTTGAAAATAAAATTTAGGCAAACATTTTGCAAATATCTTGCAGTTCTATAAATCTGTTGTATTGGCCAAAACCTTCCAGTTGAGCTAATAGACAAGTTGGCTGTGATCTGCTGCTTATTTTTTACACTTTTTTGGAACATTCTTTCCACCCTAAAGCTGAATGTTTATTATCTAAGTGAATCATGCTACAATTTTATTTATTAATGTTCAAAACAAGTGCAGCGACAAATTCAGGACAATTTTGACACCAGTATACTGGTTTGGACGCCCAAGCTAATCTGCCCCAACCCAAGCTTGTCTGTTATTTGAAAAAAAAAAAAAAAATGTTTATATATATATATAATTGTCATAATGTGTAATTTTGAAAGGCTGTATTATAAGCCACAACAAAATAATATTTTTAAATTTATTAAACAAAGTTATCCTGATTTTATAACACTTTCATCGTCATCTTGGGTTTGAAACCCGTCTCTGTGTAAACAAATCATACTTCGAGAAATGGGCAGTAATTTAAACACGAGTGTATGCGATGAAAAGATAAACAATAGAACTACGATAAAATTTAAAATAAACCTGCTCAACAGTTAAAATCAATGGGTTATGCTCCAAGAGAGATTTCCAGAAATTTTTATATTTTTAAAAGAAGAGTATGGAAAATTTGATGGTTGCATTCGTTCAGCTTACTACTGCAATTCCCCCATTTCATCTAGAGGACTAAATATCCCCGTAATTGTGATATATAGAAGCACACATTTTTAAACACATACAGAGGTAAAGATTTCATGGAATTATTGTATTCATAACAGTATGAACAACAATGGGAATGTTATCAGACAATGAAGAGTATATCAACCTTACCATTAAAGAAGACGATTATGGAGATAGCATGTTAGTAAGCCAAAAGCCAAGAAAAGAAGAATTGTGGTGTCTGAGACATTAGAATCAGAGAGTTACAATGAAGAACATATCGTAACCGAAGTACTCAAAGTGCAGAAATTATAGTTGAAAAAAAATTTATCTTCTCTAATTTATGCTTAATTATGTTTTACAATTTTGATACTATAGTTGGGCTGTTTTTAAGATTAGAATTATTCAAAGAAAATTCAGCTCTTGAAACAAGCTATTTGATAAAATAGACATTCTGATAAGCTTCTAAAAATTTTAAATTGTGCATGGTGTCTCCTCTAGATTTCTTGTTGGAAGCCTTTAATAAACCTTGAACGATGAAATCATACCATACCAAAAACACTTGCTTTAATTTGATTTGATTTTATGCGCTTGTAGGTGGTTTTAAAACAGTAATTGAGTGATCTCTGCTTAGAAGTACCTAAACTTTTATTTTGATAGGGAGGCCTAATAAATAAATGTTAAATATTAATTAGATTTTTTATTCTGAGTATTTACTGGTTAATTCATTATAAAATAAGATACAAGTCTCGTAGTATTTTTTGACTATTAACATTTCTAAGAAATAACAAACAATAACAATTTGTGTGGGACAAAAACTATACGGAGCAAAAATAACAGATTTCTTTGATTTAGAACAACAACAAACATGGTGGTTTGCAGCACATTCTACTAAGAGACAGAGTTGCCTGGTAACATGTGAATTTGGTGGTTGTTAGACACAAATAGAGTATTTTTCGGTTAGAGAGCCAGACAAGAAGCTGGTATAGGATGTGAAAGTTATAGTTGATGAAGGTTGTGTTTCCAGCATAGGTTGCTGGTTTGTGGTATTGTTGTTAAGAGTGCCAAGGAAATTAAGTGAGAGTTTGAGCCCTATCAGTGGGTCTGGAAGTTGAGGGAAGAGCATGTAGCAAGACATTTTAGTGGAAGCGTTTAACATTTGGGCTGTGAAGGTCAGTGTGATCAGTGCAATGTTGATAGTACTTGGGGTACTAATGATAGCTGTGGGTAGACAAAAGGGGCTGCTAAAAACAAGCAGACCTGGTGGTGGTGCAATGAGGTTGACCAGGGTATAAGGAAAAAAGGATATTTGGAGATATCTTCTGCATTTTAAAAGACACCAGATTGAATTTTTAGGAGAAGTTTTAAAATTTATCCAGCCAATGAATGGTAAAAACAATTAACCCGCCACCCCTATATTCGCTCATCACGTGACTTCTGAACACAGCTGTCAAAACCTTGCAAATTCAAATTAGCATAGCTTTCTATAGAGAAATGCAATGGACTAGATTTTTGGAGTCATGGCTTGTTTTGACAAGTAGATCATTTATCAATAAAAATGTCTCGAAATATTAATGGTGAAAAATGGCGTCATTTTTTCTTTTCTTTTTTTTTATTTTTTTTTTATTCCTTTTTAATTTTACATTTTTAAAGTAGGATTGAGATAGTTAAGATGCAGCAAAAACTAAAGCCATGATTAGCAGCAGTGAAGCAAAGAAAGGTCTTGAAGTTTGAAATAGGCCTTGTCGAGTTTGCAGGAAAAAAGTTGGTAGTAACACAATTTTTTGCCAGAGTTGTAAGCACTGGGTTTGTAGGAAATGCAGTGGTATTACAGGAAGGTTAAGATCTTCGCAAAAGTGAATTCATTCAATAAACAATTCAGTATTTCTATTTCTAGCAGCAGTGGCTCTTTAGAGATAGCTGGTAAGTTTTTTACTTAAGTGACATACTAGGTATTTAAGGGGGTATCAAAATGAATGTTATTTGTAGGATAATTTCTGCTTACTTCCTCTGTTAACTAGTAGAGTTTTGTTGATTCAGGTTAGATACAGCTGTATGAAGCCTGTGTCAGAAGTGTTTTGCTTTATGTAAGTGAGACATAAGCCGGGAAGGGAAGCATGTAGATCATATTTGCTTAGAAAGGAATGACATTTGAGTGGTTAGGTTATAGTATCAAAGATGTTCTTCTGACAAAGAGGTTGGCTTGGCCACTTGGAGAGAATGGAGGAGGAAAACTGAGTAAGACATAATTTCAGGAGCATTGCCCAGAAGTAGACGAAGAAAGCTATGTAAAGAGATAATAAGGACGCATTTTCAGCAGAGGAAATTGAGTTTAGGCCTTACACTGTATATATAACGTTGAAAGATGGTTATTAATATACCCGGTTCAACCAATGCTAGCATGGAAAACAGGTTTTAAACCAAGAATGCCAATGATTGATGTTAAATATGTATTTGGTATTTTACAGCAGTTATTATTCTGTAGAACTTTACAAATAAAGGTTTTATTGATGAAAAAAGACGCAAAAATTCCCACAAAAGTTTTTCAGTGAGCATAAACATCTGTTCAATACAATTTTTTATTGGGGTTTTTAAAATGTGTGATTTTTTTTTTTTAGGAAATCATTTACATTTCGAAGGTTACAGTTTCTAGAGTCAAAATATAAATTGCATATTTTACTCAACGATATGAAAGAACTTGCTGCTCAAAAAGAAATTATGCATCGTGACTTCTATAATGTCAGAAAGGTCGGTATTAATTGTTCGTATTATTTGTATTTTTGATTGCATTATTTAAAGCAGTTTTCTACTATTGACCTAGAAAACTTGCCAGGTTCAGCGAATTATATTCCACATGTTTTTCCATTTTGTGACAAAAATAACTAAAAAAAGTAATCTTTACTGATTTGTTAAAAAGATCTATTCTATGGAAGTCCCTAAAAATTGATTATCTTTGAGCATGCTTATTGTTTTTTTTTTTTTTTAATGTTAAAAGATTAGAAAAATATAATGTATCGTAAGACTTTTTCTCTGTTAAAGAATCGGAAATTTTTGATTACCTATATTTCTCAATCATTATAAAAAAAATTTTTTTTTACTAATTAGATTATTTCTGTGAGGTTACGTAAGCTTGTTGTTTTGAGTTATATTTAAGGCGTTGCCATCATAAGTGAGTTAAAGCAGCCATAACTTAGATGTATTATATGTGCAAAATCGATGTATCATATATTTACACAATTTGTTTACTATAAATGTACAAGACCAGTGTATCATATATTTAGAAGATTTTTTTACTGTAAGTGTACAAGACCGATGTATCATATATTTACACGATTTGTTTACTGTAAATTTACAAGACCGTTGTATCACATATTTACACGATTTGTTTAATGTAAATGTACAAGACCGATGTATCATATATATACACAATTTGTTTAATGTAAATGTACAAGACCGATCTATCATATATTTACACGATTCGTTTAATGTAAATGTGCAAGACCAATGTATCATATATTTACACGAGTTGTTTACTGTAAATTTGTAAGACCGATTTATCATATATTTAGAAGATTTTTTTATTATAAATGTGCAAGACCGATGTATCATATATTTACTCGATACTGAATGAAGTTTTTTTTTTTCTATTTTTTTCTAATAAAATACATAAAAAACATTAGACAAAAAATAAAAATAAAACTCTAAGAATCTAAGAATAAACAATAATAAAAGAAAATGAATACAATCCAGCATTTTAAAGAAAGCAATGACAATATTTCTATTTAATATATAATCAGTGGGATATCAATTAATGTGGCTTGTTTATGCTTCCAGTGGAATTTTTACCATGTTTTTTTTTCTCTCTTACCAACCACCAGGTCGGTTTTTGACAAACAGGAATTAAAAAGTAAAAGTACAAGTAAAAGTTTGCATTTGATCAGTTCGGTTGAGAAATGATTGAGAATTGGATTGGTTTGTTGATAAAATAAATTGGCTTAGTCCATTTATATCTTTATGTTTATACTTTTTAACTGCATTATTTCTTCATTCCTCATTCGGTTAAATTTACTTTAGGTTGACACCCATATTCACGGCGCTTCCTGTATGAACCAAAAGCATTTGCTGCGTTTTATCAAGAAAAAGGTAAAGAAGCATGGAGATGATGTTGTCAATGCAGATGATGGAAAGCCACTTACATTAGAAAATGTAAATATTTTTTTTTTAGATCTTACATTTTTATGAGCAAGCATTGTTTGAGTGTAATAAGGATTGCAATCACAAAACACTTGGAGTGAACATAAATATGACTGATCTATCTTAAGATGAGTAACTGTGTTATTATGGCTTTTTGCTCATGCCAGATTATTAACGGAAAACTAGTGCAAACTGATAACAGTTACTTGATGACGCCAGGTCACAGTGGAAGATGAATAACTGTGTTAATACTCATTAGGCCAAAAAGGATCATAAAAAACACTTTCATTCAGATGATTCCAATTGTTAATAATTGTTTGGTATCAGCACAATGGCGTCTCTAATTGTTTGCTAAAAAATTAGAAAATTTCTGATTTATTTTTTTTAAAAAATAAGAAATTTTTGTTCTGAAAAAATTATGAATTTCGATTTTGTGTTATTTATTTTTTTTGTAATTATTTTTGTAGTTCCGGGGTTGGTTTACCGATGTTATTTTTTAAGTTTTGTAAAAAAACACAATCACAGTCAATCAAATATGTTTGTAAACACCATAAAGTTAAGCATTACATCAACATGAGCAGCTCATCTTTATCACTCTCTTTTCGGTTTCTTGATTTATTGTTTGTTTTTTTTTTTGGTTTTCTTTCAATCTGGTCTAGTGTATGTCAGGTCTAACCGTAAATTGATTTGCAGCAAACCTCTTCTTACATTTTTAGCCGTGTCTTTCTTGGTCTGACTCAGTGATTTTCTCCCAGAAAAACAATTTTTATATTTTCTGGCCCAATTATCCTACTCCATTCTCTCCAAGTGGCCCAACCAATTCAATCGGATCAATTTGATCGGATTTTAACACCTTTGATACTATGAATATTCAGCTTGCATCTTAGCTCACCTGACCTTTTTCAGTCTCTCAGGCTGCACCATCCATCTAACCATTTTATTTTTTTCTAAAGATTTTCAGTTTGACTCACTGACAACAATTTAAAAGACTTCATGAAACCTACCTCTAATCTGAAGTAGCAAAACTCTACAGAGGAGAAAATTGTCTTACCTTACAATTAATACTCCTTTTAATATCTCTCCACTACCCAACATGTCATCTAAATCAGCTAAGTAAGAAGCTATCAAAAATTTAATGAGCCATTGCTGTTCATAGCTGAAGCTGGAAATACTAAATTGTCACATGAATGTCTTATTTAACCTGCTTGCAATTTTACATGAACCCAATGCTTACAAGCCAAAGAAAAAATAAAGCTTATTTCAATTTCTTTATTGAAGACTCCACAAGACTACTACCAAATTCAAGGCCACCCTTGGCTTCATTGCTGCTAACCATGAATTTAGTTTGAACTTGTTTTCGACAAAATTTTTCCAAGTGACGTTTCCAAATACTTTAATGTCTACATACCATGACTCTTCTTAGACACGTGTTTTAAACTCTATTGGCAATGCCTCCGAAAGAAAAATAAACAAACTTGTAGTCCACCAAACTACCTTTAGTGTCATTCTGTCAAAAGCTTTCAATAAATCTATGAAAAAGAATGAAAGATTTTTTCTTTTTCTTGAAGCTGGCTGAGTAAAAATATCACAAATTTAGTGTCATGCCTCAGACTTTGTCATGAAGAAATGACCTGGTTCAAAAAAGCCCACCTAAAAGAGCTCACACGGGCTGTTATAAAAGTATTGGTTGAAAAGGTTTACCACGGGCTGTTTTAAAATCCCTTGAGAGCCAAGTTTTTTGCGGGCTTTTAAGTCTCTAGCAAGTTTCCAGAGATTTATTAACTGCACCACATATATGAAAGTCCCGGGTGGGTTTTATAAAGCAGGAGGGGTAAATCAAGGGTTTGCATTTAATTATTACATATTATTATATTATAGACTATTCTACAGTGTGAGTGCTTAGTCAAGAGTTTCTTTTGGTCTTACAATAAAAGGAGAGGGATTGGGTTAAAATAGACAATAAATAACACAATAAAAATAAAAATAATGCAATGTAGTATTTGGCATTTCTTTTCTATGCAACATTCCACTGATTGGTTTTCGTTTCCTAGAAATAAAACTAAGATTTATATAAGTAACAGTCCATAACAAGACTCGTTTAAATTGTCAACCAATTTTGTGAAGTCACAGCTGCCTGGTAATATATAGTATACTTAATTGAATCTATTTTATATTGTTCGTACTTACTTCAGCACTTTCTTGTGAAAGCATAAACAAAAAATCTTATTTTAATTAAGTCACATGACTTAATGCAAAAGACTGATCAGAATTCATCACAATAACTGACATATCATCTAATATTTACATAAAATAAAAATTCTCAAACAATTAGTAAATATTACTTCAACTAAAAAATTTGTTGAATGTGTGTAATAATCTGAAATGTCTTTGATAAACGCAGATAAAATTGACCATCTTCATTTAATGAAACTGCGCTTTAGAAAAGGAAATAAACAAACGGTTCGACTGAAGAAATGGTCGATCCATTCTGATAAGGGCCTGTTTACATTGATATAGCAAATTTCAAAAATGTTGCTATTATTTACAAATTATATATCATATAATGTATATGTATACATACTGAAATTGTAATGTTTGCAGCCTTACAAACCTTTATCTTCGTAAAAGCCTCCTCTACCTATTCCTTCTAAATCTATTCTCTGTATTCCAGTAACCTCTGACAAACTATCCGCAGTCCCTCCAAGTTCATTTTTAAGCAACTTTTCATAAAAACTCTTCTAAACTTCTTCCCCTTCTCTGTGCTAGCTTAGACAGCATTCATATGTAAACTTCTCATCTGTTACATTATAAAGACTTATTGGAAAAGAATATTTCTGTTTGGGAAAGAGCAATTTTTTAGAATTTTGCTGTTACCCAAGACACAATATCTAAGGTGTTGGAAGAGGCTACTTGTATGTTTTCAAAATAACGTTTGAAGAAACCTTTTTTTCATTTGGCTGTGAAAGGTAAGGAAAGATCTACAGGTATCATCTTTTTTAAGATCAGACATAAAATTCATATGCATAGTTTTTTCAAGCTTATAAAATTGTATATAAAAAATATATTTGAAGACAAAAGCCATTTGTTTTGAATTCCGATTTGGAAGGATGAGCAAAGCTGTAACGAGGAAAATATATTTCAAGAAAAGAAAAGAAAAGAAGTAAAAATAAAATAGAAATCAAATGAAAAATACAGTTTAAAATTTGAAACCACAAGTTAAATTTAACGGGATATTTATGTGTATGTGCACGTGTATGACTATTTCATAAACTATTTTTAGCTGTATTCTTTTTCTCTAAATAGACCTTGTTTTTAACTGAAGTTTTGTCTAACTGTTTTTAATCCGTATTGAACACCCAATGACTTTTTTAAAGAAGTCCCAAGGTACTTTGAAAATCTTCACCAGTTCTCAAAATATTTTTCTTTTACATAAGTGTAATATATACCTTAAATTTTAAGATTATAAAACAGTAGCTTCTATGGCCTGATATGGTCGTATAAATTTACCCCTTATTTATTAATTATTACCCCGTTATTAACAATAACAGAACATGTGATAAGCTTCTGACAATGGCTTTTTAGATACACGTCATACACGAGATATGACCATAAATTTGGAAAAGCTTAAGGACAAGTCATCCCCTTAATATTTTTTTAAAATTTGGTTTCATATTGCAGCTATCATTTGTGGTAGTACCAGGACCAAAAAATATCGTAGGAAATATCGTTGCATAGTTATGATGGTAAATATTTATGACCATATATGATCATTGCAAGTATTACGCGTTAATTTTTAAAAATAAGGTCTATTTTACACTTCAAATGTAAAAAGTTGGATATCTAGAGATTGATAAACCTTTTCAAAACCATTGTTTGTGATTTATTATTTTGCCAGAGTACCTTGGATTTCTTTCAGAAAAATTCAAATGTTTTCATACAGATGATATAATATAATAGCATTAGTATAATAGTATAATATTAGTATGATTGTCCCGTCGTGGTGATCTTTATCATGTTCTTATTTAAATGTTAACCTTGGAATACCCATGTTGTTTATTTCACATGATTAACAAAGTTCTAGCACTTGCAGCATTCATTCTGATTATTTTGAAGATATTATTTTAAAGATACTGATTAAAAAGCGTTTTTGTTTTTTTATTGATTCTATCCATCAGTGTTTTCTAATCAGTTTGTATTAAATTAAATCACATCCTCTCTGTGTAAAAGTACATTAAAAACATGTGTGGCTAAATTCCTCTAAGGGGAGCCATTTTATTTGTAAATTATGTAGATAATGTAAATATTTGTTCATTAGCTGTTTAAAGAGATGAATACATGTCCATATGATTTAAGTGTTGACTCGCTAGATGTTCATGCAGTAAGTTTTTATTATTTTATATCTGTTTCAGAAATGAAATAACAGAAAAATGGTTGGTAATAGAAAAACGGACATTTTTAATTTAAAAAATCTAAATTGTATCATAACTTTTTGAACGTCCAAAAACAAAAATTGAACAGAAAAAAGACATAAAATGATTCTAAGAAAAAAAAATTTTTATCTTTAAAATTGTATACGATTTTGAAAAATTTATAACTGCAGCGATTAATAGATATTCTTAAATTGCCTTGGAAACAAACCTCCTTCTTTCCTCCAAAATAAGTGCCCAGCCGAATTAAAATGATATCCATGTATTTTGAAGACTTCAGTTACGATAAAATCACTGGGATTGATAAAGATGATAAAATTTATGACTTAATTTTTTAATATTTATTCAAATCAAATGACTGTATAAGAAAATCTAGCTACTTAAATGTTTCCAAGTTGTGTTTGTGTGTGTCGTAATAAGAAGTGAATATGAAATTTTCTTTTTCTTCTTTTAGGACCATAACATGTTTCATAGGTTTGATAAGTTTAACCAAAAGTACAACCCTATTGGTGAGCCTTGCTTGATATTATTTGTGAAAAAATTTTATTGCTGTTTTTGTTTTACATTTCATCCCTTGGATTTATTGACGGAAAAACTTTATCGATATTTTCACTGTAGGCAAATATATTTTGGGTTTCTAAATGTCATTTTATCAATTTTACCAATGTTTGTAGAAATCTTTCACTATCAATGATTTCATACTGCAGCCAGTATCAGTATAATTTTATGGTAAACAAAAAATACTTGTAAAGAATAAATTTCCATTGTTAAATGTATATTATTACAAAAGTTACCTTGCAATGCCAAATTCATATGTTTCAAGAATGATAAAAAATTTACAAATGCACAGAAAATATATCAGCCTTTTGAATGTTGATAAAAAATAAACTGAAGATAAAAAGGTTTTTTCTTTTTTCCTCGCTCACTTAATAAAATTTATCATGCTGAGCTTGTCCTGTAAGTTACTGTTTAGAAAACCTAAACTTTTTCCTGCAATATCCCTTACTATATCTTCAGTTCAATCAGTTAATTGTTTTTTTTTTAATTTTTCCACATTATTTCAGCATTTAAAGTATCACGTGGAAAAACTTCTCAAATTTTCACTTTCATTTATGAAGCTAAATTCTAAATAGTAAATATGTTCATGCCATGTCCCAGGAAGTAAATTTAACCGATTTTCTTTTTGAGAAATAATTTTCTCTCACTATTTTTTAAAATTTATTGCGATAAAATGAACTTTTTTATAATAGCCATTTAGACAAGTTGTACCAAGTCTGAAATTCTTTGCCTTTAAAATTGAACCATTATATTACTAACCTAAAATTTATCTTGTCAATGCTGTTTTATCTTTTTTTTTCTTTAAAAGATAGCTTTGAAACAACCATTCGCCTTTGTACAATGAATGTTAACTTTTTGCATACTTCTTTTTATAGGAAAGAGTAAGTTACGTGAAATCTTTTTAAAAACTGATAATTACATGAAGGGAAGATATTTTGGTGAAATTATTAAAGTAAGGCTTTATGTTTTTCTTTTTTTGCCAGAACTTTCTGTCTAATGATTGTTATGACACATGTAAATACAATCACAGAGATTTTTGAATGTGTATTTCTCACCATGAATTTCATGTCATATTTCTGTTACCAATATTTTCATTAAATATATTCGTTAAATATATTCATTAAATATTTCCATTAAATATATTCGTCACTCGATGGTGCATTTCTGTTTAAGCTCATATTGTAAATATTCGGTCAATTTTTTTTTTTTGATGATATGAGTTATGGCTTTTAGATCGAACTGTTTAACCGCAGGATAGCCACCTCGAAATAGGTCAAACTCTTGTGTTAGACGACGGGAAGCCAACGTCAAACAGTCATCATTTAAAAAACATTGAGATTAAAATTTTTCAAAATAGCTGATATCAGCGTTTGAAACCAAACACTTTTGAACAGAAGAATCAGATAATCTTGCTCACCACCAGCTTTTATAACATCAACCTACGGTGGTTGTTTATTTATAACATCAAGCTACGGTGGTTGTTTATTTATAACATCAACCTACGGTGGTTGTTTATTTATAACATCAAGCTACGGTGGTTGTTTATTTATCTATTCATTATTTTTTAAGCTATGCTATTTTAAATTTAAACTAAAGTGTTTAATGTGTGGCCCCATGATAAAAGGACCCAATTTCTGTATCACCATGTGTAGGTTTTTGTCAGAATGGACGTCGAGCTGTGAAACTTTGCTACAACACTTGATCAAATGCTTAGACCTATGGTGGTGGTAAGGGAGATGATGATTATAATGATGGCAAACTGTTTTTGCTGCAGCCATGACTGATATGCAGCTAATGTGTATGGTATATATTACTATCACGCTTGCTAACTTTCATTGCTTTCATTCAATTTGTTAACAGTATTATGTATTTTGTTAATGGATCAAACTCCTAAACTTCTCTAAGAGAGAAGGTTTGAATCTAAAAAACCAAACCGCTTTCCTAAGCGACATTAAGACCTACGTAATACGTAAACTGCATCTTGTAAGAAATTGTTATTCAAATCTTGCTAAATAATTTGTTAATCTGAACGTATAATTTTAGGAAGTTATGGAAGATTTGGAAGAAAGTAAATATCAAAATGCAGAAATACGATTATCTATATATGGGCGTTCTAAAGAGGAATGGGATAAATTGGCTAAATGGGCTGTGTCTCATAAAGTATCTTCGTACAATGTTCGTTGGCTCATACAAGTGCCCAGACTTTAGTAAGCTAATTTTTAGTCATAGTATCTGAGGTATCAATCTTATTATAAATATTTAGAATACAAAACTTTATATACTTTTTTTATTGATTCAAAATAAATATTAATATTTCATTTTTAAGTTGTTTTTCTTGTTATAAGAAACAACCAATAAATAAGAATTAGAGCAGGATGGTAATATTTAAAGTTTTTATTTTAAATATATATGTGATGATTGTTTATTTCCTAATATTTTAACAAAATATTTTGTAGCGCAAAGCGTATATAAAATAAAATTGCATCTATTTTTTGATATTAGTCCGTAATACTTTCCCTCAGTAATCGCTCATTAGTATTTTCTGAGAAAGATTTATGATCGTGAGTAGATGCGTCAGGCTGAAATATTTATTTCACAAATATTTGTGTTTGTCAACTCAGGCATTAATAATTAAAATGATATAAAAGATAAAAATGTCATTAGTTATAAAATTTTATTGAGCGACGTTTCAGGAGTCATGCTGCTCCTATCATAGTTACAATATACTCTTCCCGATATCTGGTTACCCAC
>JAUZNK010050787.1:0-15963 GCA_035046665.1 Euphysa ruthae
TGTATGTATATATAAATATATAAAATATATATATATATACAAAAATTATATATATTATAATTATAATTTTATAATAATATTATAACTATAATTTTATATTAATATATATATAATAAAAAATGTACATATATAAAAATTATTTAGTAAACATCAGGAAATACATATCCTCTCAATACTATTATTCTTTATTCAATAATTTTATTTTTCAGGAATTTTCGCTTGGGTTTTTGATACCAGCGTTGTCAGCTTACATTATTTATAACTGTAGCGTCACTACATTAGCTTCTTATTATTTTTTTTCTTTATTTTCAATTTGGGTGAGTTCTTTTTTGGCTGTGCATGTACGAAAAATATGGGTCCAGAACAGCGTTTTTAAAAATTGTCCACCAGCATACCACCTTTTTTTGGTCCGCATTCGTGATGTTGTATTTCAAGTGCTTTTCTTACTTTTCTATCAAGTTTTTGGGTTCTATTTTTTGAGAGTTTTAATATCTTCTCATTTTACGTTTAAAGGACAATTTTTGTTGTGATAAGAAATTGCAGATTGGTCGTGGTTATTATCTTTGGCATGTTTTTGATTCATTTTTGATGCAAATATGAAGTTCAAATCTATACCTTCTCTGTAATTCTTTTGCTCTGTTGTTGTTCTGAATCGGACAGTTTATTCGAACAGATTTCGCTGTTAACTTGTGCTTTATGCATTTTTGAAGGAAAATAAATATATAATAATAATATATATAATATATAATAAAATAAAATATAAAACAGATGTTAAATATTTATACAATAAATATTTACTGATTTTTACTAAATAATTTAATTATACTCTTGTACACAATGTGTTCATTTAAAACATATTTTTACAGCTAGATACGGAATCATTACAGCAAGCGTACTAACATGGCAAAATTTAAAAATCAATGTATTTTAATAATCTGCATCAAGTCATAAAATATACAATAGAGACAGAAAACGAAAACAAAATATTGAATTTTCTAAATGTAAAAATAAAAAATAATCAAACAGGTAAATACAATTTCTTTATATGTACAATTTATATTAGATAATATATAATATACATTATTATTTATTATATATTATATTACATATTATATTATTATTATATTATATATATATATATATATAACAAATTTAAAAAGAAATCAGTTACACGAGAGTATCTTTCCATACTGTTTATTGCCGGAAAGGCATTATTGGGTCTCACTCATAGAGGACCATTGTCAATCGCTGGCACCTTTGCATAAGCAGCAGCCTATCCCATCAAAATTATTATCTGTGGTCTGGTCTCATTAGTTGTAGAGGTGGCAATGGATCGTAATATCATGACTGACTTCACGGACTAGGTTGGTAAACAACCATGCAGCTAAAAAATTAAACCGAAAAACATTCCTCACTTTCTGGGAGTCTTCGTCTGCTGACGAACTTCCAGATCCAGGAAGAGTTGCAGCCACCATCTCATTAATCTTTGTGGTCATGAAAACAATTAATGGGTCGACAGCATTGCTTATCCAACCACTGAGGTTATGGTCTACCACGATCAACCAGTCTAGAGGCCCATTTTTTTTCCTGGACACGATGCATAGTCCCCTGCATACTTCCAATTAAGTGAGAGCCCTCTTTCGACTATATCTTGAGGCACTTCGACGATCGTTTCTTTGTATGCCTTAACTTCGAATTCTAATTATGGTAACCATCAGACCCTGTTTTCTGTAACGGTGGGCAATACTGTCGTCTAGGTCAAAACTTATCTTTGCTGTGAAATCAGGATGATTTTCTTTGTGATGCCAAAGTAAGCTAGCCTAGATCTTTTCACCTAGGACGTTCGTGGAAAACACTGAAATGTCATTCGGTGTAGTGCTTTGCGAAGTTTGTTCGAATGCCGCCTCTGTGAAATGCCTACAGAAGAGATTCAACTGTCTGCGGTCTGCATGGCACCACGCCAACCTTTTAAAAATTTGTAGCGCTGACATTGGCCCTTTATGGCATTGTGATTTGTGGGCAAAGCAAACTGACCATGGATCTTTGCAAACTTCGCAGAGGCATCGGTAATTGGTGTCAAATAGGCAGTTATTTGACCTGGCTCACCCTCTCAGCATGTGTGAATCTGTCCATGGTCCCCACAATCTTTATGTTTTTACTTTTTTTTTTTGTCAACAAAGCATCAGTGTTGCTATATAGGTTCAAATGTTTTGTATATGATAGAGATCACTTCATAGAGATGTTCTGATTGTGGTCAAGTTTTCAATAATTTAGTTCTCCTAAATCTTTGGAATTAAGAAACAATATAATATAATACGATTGGATCAACAAATGATGTTAACCAGGGAGAATTGTATGGGGGGAATTCACCGGAGGAAATTTTCCAAATATATCAACATATATTTTCTAATCTTTGTCAGCTATGATGCAGCTTGTAATTTGTAAGGTGGTCTAATATGTATATTCATTTTAAATAAACAAATTTTAGATAAAAAGATAGATAGATAGATAGATAGATAGATAGATAGATGGAATGGTTGCTTGTTATTATATAAAAATAAAATCATTACAATGAAGTTTTTGTGGTTTTAACAGGACTGTTATTTCATGAATAATTAATAATTAGGTTAAATTGAAGTAAACAAAACTTAGTAGTTGCTTAGAAACAAAGTTAAAATGTAGGCACAACAAGTTATTTATTCATTTTGCAGTAGTGATTAGTTTCGTATAATATGGTAAACCACACAACAGCAACTACAATATGTGTTATTGTCTTAAAACTGTATATGTATACATGAGAGGAAACGGGGTGGCTTCGCTTGGTAGCAACTCATATTGCCCTGCAAGTTTGATTTTCCAAGCTGCAGCCTCAGGACGTCACTTGTATCTGGGATGCTTGTGCCGCCATAATCCATACTTAGGATAATCCTCAAAAAATAGGTTTTTTACTTCAATGGGAAGGGACTTAGTGTAGATGGCATCTTTGCAAACCTGTAGAATTTCTTCTTGGGAGAAACGTCTTAGCATCTTTCGGAGCGCAACTTCAGTGTATGTAAAGTAAATGCCTTCACATGAAACCTTACACTTGGTGTAATGTGTTTCATAGGCTTTCTTGAAGTTCAATAGCCGATCTAATCCTCCTAGAACATTGCAGGGGTAAGCAGTTTAATTGTTAGTTAGTCTCTGAGCTCTGATGTTGTGATCCAGCCCTGGTTTTCTAGCAGATGCTCTCCAACGTGACATTCGACAGTGTACGAATGGGTGTTTGGATCAAACACCCAAGTGGAGAGCTGGACTACATCAGTTAAGGTGAGGGCGTCGCTAAGAGGCACACCCTCTACATTCACTTGACACATCATGCTCGTCAGGAACCAATACTTACACACAAGGTCAATCGCATCACCAACCCTTCCTATGGAAAAATCTTGGCATGTGATATATGCTGCTTGCGTATCCAAATGGTGATGTTTGCCTATTCCTGCTGTGTCATCTTGGCTGTTCCATACTTTAGACTTTAACTTGAGCCGCCTTCCAAACACCTCTGTATTTCATAGGGTTGGGCTTATTTCTTCCATGTTGAGCCACTTTTCGAATTGATAGGCTGTAGTAACACCAATAGAGTGGGTGGCTTTGTGGTATTCGATTTCTAGACGATCTTCTAGCTCTTTCAAATAATTCCATGTTGCTCCAGTTTCCTTTTTGAATGCTACGCCAACCATTCTGGATTGAGATAGTGATCTCCATAGCAAACGATCGCTCCCCACAAGAGCCTGACCACACAACTGCAAATGCGATCATTATCGCTCTCGCTCTCTGTTCATTGGTCTTTTTTGATGTAGTATTCTGAATTTTTTTTATTGGAGCATGAGGAATAAAGGTTGTGCAAGGCCTGTTTAGCACTGTCGTCCAGTAAGTGGACATGCTCGATTTATGAGGGGTTGATTGGGATGTCTTCCCAGGCATAGTTATTAGGGCAAGACACAAAGACCTTTGTGCTAGTCTTTTCCGTTATCCTATAGGGTGTTGCCCAGAGCATGGACAGCAATCAGCTTAACCTTGAGGGCAGTTTCATTAGTGAACATGTCCTCATGTGAGCAACCTGTATCCGCCAGAGCTTGGCACCTTCCTCTATCTCTTTCCTGACGTGTTCCTTTTCTTGATGTAGCTCCCATCTAGGTAGAGCACTGCGGGGTTGTCGAAAACTAGAGCGTAGTATACGTTTGGATCAAGTTGCAGGTGGGGTTTTTTCTACTTTACATGTGGCTTAAACACAGAAAACCAGAGAGGCTTCAACAGCCTTCTCTCAACAGCCTTTGGGGTGGGCTGGTCAAGTATGTATTTTATAAATTATAAATAATAATGAAGGCTGAAGAGACTTCAATAACCTTCTCTTAACAGCTTTAATTTAGAAAAGGCTCATAAGGATGTTTTTAGCAACTTCCGTGAGGGCCACATTCTCAGCAAGTATTTGTTTGATGCCTTCATTCATGAAAGTTTCAGATTCAGCAAGTGCTTGTTCGATATATTTATCCATGAAGGGTTCAGATTCAGAAGGTAGTTGCTTGACGTATTCATCCGTGAAGGATTCAGACTCAGCAAGTGGTTTCTCGATTTGTTTGTCTTTTGCTCCTCATCCCTGGTGGGGTGTATATATCCCAATATACCCTAGTCAGGCAAGTCTCTAAATAAAGGTTTGAACCAATTCACACAACACACAGGCAAAGTCTTTTTTTTTTTTTTTTTTTGAACAAAGGGTTGAGCACAGCACGGCCTACAATACAGAGTTCCGGACTTAGATACCGCATAGCTTGCACAGAACTGGTGGTGTTTTAATATTTGATGCCTTGGCTATTCAAATTTAAAAAAAAAAATTTTTTTAATTTACTTATAACTTTAATTTACTGACAACAGAGCCAAACCACTTTATAATAAATTAGTTCGAAAAACTATTTTTTGACCCACATTAAATTATTAATCAAATTTACCAATCGAAAGGTTACGAGTTTGACTATCACATGCATAAATTTATTTTTCATGCTTTGAGTTTCTTTGCAAAATTTATAAGAAGGAGAGGAGGTGTATTGATGCCCTGGTCCTCTAAATTACTTTTTACTTTTTTAAAGATTTCTTTTTAAATACACCAATTAGAAATCTTGGTAGGTAAACAGCTAGTTATACATAATATGCCTAGAACAATGGCACATTTCAATAACATTTTTGTATTGAATTCTTACAGAAATTTTACTTTTGTTTTGATTTTTTGTTGTATGTTGTGTGAGTATGGGTGGTGTGATGATTTGATGATTTTTTGAAACTAAAAAATGAGCCTTAACTGAACTTCTAAACTTTATTATAACAGAAGTGACTAATAGCTTAAAGAGAGATTTTTTTTTTAGCTTTTAAATTACCTTTCTGTAGCTTATACATTAGAATTCCGTCTATGGCGAGCAAAAGGTAAAGTATAAAGTTCTGCTCAAATTATTTTTCATCAGTTTTCTCCAAAATTAACGCATCGATTATGTTGATTTTTTATAACTGTTTTTACAACCAGTCTGAAGATATCAAAGAATTTTCTCAAAAATATATTCAAGTTACAGTTGTTTAAGTTCTTCTTGAAAGCCTGTAACATAAAAGTCTTACTCTTCTCAGTTCAGATACTGAGTACAGAGAAGTTGTCTAGCTGAGCATTTGTTTCAGACACCTATAGGTGTGATTTTAATCTCCCCTTAACACTTATGGTTTTCTGTATTTAAAACTCAAATGGAAATTTAAGTACATCAGGACCAAACTTATGAACCCTTCTGGAAATTTAGCTTAGGCCATTTGTTAGCTGCTTTGCTAAACATGCAAATATACAAATAATCCAAATATTCATATTTTTATAAGAAACTTGTTTTCTCCAAGATTTGGTGTGTGATATTGTTTAGAAGGATGTTGGAGACTAACATTTTCCGCTTATTGTACCTTAGGATGTTGTTGTAATGGCGGAAGTCCTTGAAAAATTTTTTGATGAGAAGCTAGCTATGATGCCTCCAGAAGAACATGACATAATAAAAGGTGGTTCAAAACCAGTTGTTAAACCAGCAACATCAACAAGTGAAACTGGTGAACCTATTGTTAAAAAAGTGAAAGTAATGAAACCTAGATCAATTGCTGCAGGTTATTTTTTAAAAATTAAATTAAAACAAACTAATGACACCATTTATATACATCAAGCATATGATTTCAGATTTTTTGAAAAAAAAATTGTTAATTTCAGATTTTTTTTTTATCATGATGCTAAAAAGCCTTTTGATAAATTATTGATACCTTATAAGAGTTCTCATTTTAGGTTGTGAGCTGTACTGAGCCCAAATTTGGTTCAAAAAATTTGCAATTAGTCTTTTCTTCTAAAATAAGCTATTCTCTGTGTGCTGTTAGTGCCAACAGCTTTTTATTTTTGCAATTCTTATTGAATATTTCAATGTTTTCTTAATTTTTTTTATACTTTAGGATTTCAAAGGTATCTCTTGATCTTTAATTGACAATTCTGTTTCAGTAAACTGAGTTCTATTACTTCACCTCATACTGGTTTGTCTGCCTGTAACTCTGAAAGAGTTTCTTTAATTTTTCATAGGTTCAATCAATCAATAATTTTTTAAACGTTTAACATTTTTTATGCATTTAAAATTTACATTAAAATCTTATTAAATATTATTTTTGATGATTTTTGAGACCTTGAGATTCTAATGGTTTTTAAGATCTTGAGATTCTAATGATTTTTGAGATCTTGAGATTCTAATGATTTTGGTTCTTGAAATTCTAATGATTTTTGAGTTCTTTAGAATCTAATGATTTTTTGAGGTTCTAATGATTTTTGAGATCTCGGTATTCTAAACATTGTTGAGATCTTTAGATTCTATTGAAATTTGAGATCTTGAGATTCTAATGATTTTTGTGATATTGAGAATCTAATGATTTTTGCGATCTTTAGATTTTAATGATTTTTGATTTTGGGATTCTGATGATTTTATAGATCATGATTCTAAAGACTGTTGAGATCTTGAGATTCTAAAGATTGTTGAGCTCTTGAGATTCTAATGATTTTTGTGATCTTGAAATTATGGTTTTTGAGTTCTTTAGAATCTAATGATTTTTTGAGATTCTAATGATTTTTGAGATCATGATATTCTAAAGGTTGTTGAGATCTTTAGATTCTATTGAAATTTGAGATCTTAAGATTCTAATGATTTTTGATTTTGGGGTTGTGATGATTTTTGAGATCTTGAGATTCTAAAGACTGCTGAGATTGTTGAGCTCTTGAGATTCTAATGATTTTTGCTCTTGAAATTCTAACGATTTTTGAGTTCTTTAGAATCTGATGATTTTTTGAGATTCTAATGATTTTTGAGATCTTGAGATCTTGAGATTCTAAAGATTGTTGAGCTCTTGAGATTCTAATGATTTTTGTGATCTTGAGATTCTAATGATTTTTGAGATCTTTGGATTGTAATAATTTTTTAGATCTTGAGATTCTAATGATTTTTGATCTTGGGATTGTTATGATTTTTGAGATCTTGACATTCTAATGATTTTTGAGATCTTGACATTCTAATGATTTTTGATCTTGGGATTGCAATAATTTTTTTTAGGATAGAGGATATCTTTTGATTTTACAGCATCGTTTTATCACAATTTGTTTGAGGATATCTTTATTTCTAAAGTTTTTCTCCTTTTTCTTCCCTGAAATGAATAAAATATTTAAAAAAATTAATTTCCAAAAAAATAATAAAAATTTTTATATTTTATATGTAATAAATATTAGTTATATTTTATATATAATAAATATTATATTTATTATATTTCCCGTTTTAGATACAACTCAGCCATCATTAACCTCTCCTTTGCTTTCTACCCCTCCTATATCAACAACGCCAACTATTATTTCTACTAAAGTCACTCGTACCCAAGTCAGTAGTCCACAGTCCAATGTTACTTCTACTGTACCAACTACACCAGTGTTATTATCACCCAAAATCACTGTAAGTTAAAGGTTTTCTAAATGTATTTTTTTTTTTTTTTTTTTTGTATTAACATATATCGTGAGCATTGTCCAGCATGGTTAAATATTTATTATTATATATTATAAATATTATTATTCTTAAATGTATCTGAAGCATAGAATAATAATTTATGTTTAAGTTGCTTCTGAAAAACTCATGGATTTTTGCTTGTGTAGCTAAGGGTTTTTATGCTACGATATGTCAGGGAACCACTTCAGTTTCTGGTATGGACAGTTAATTTGGCTAAAGGATGGGCGTTAGCCTTGATGAGTGGAAAGTCTCCTGTCGTCTCGCAATTGAAGGACCCAGTTCCTGTATTACCATAAGTAGGTTAATATTAATAGCGGCATCCAGTTGTGAAGCTTTACTACAGCATTTCATTAAATGAAGTTATAGACCTCTGAACTGTGTTTAGGTTCTGACGAAATTGTTTCATTTTTTGTTTGAGAGTTTGCTTATACCTTTCGCAATAACTAAGTGTTTTTCCAATAATATAAAATGCTCCTTTGCAAAAAATTATAAATTGACTTTTAGACAAAAACAGGAGTTAAGAGGAAGAAAGCAGATACTACAACACCAGCAGCAGCAGTTTTATCGATGGAAGTAACACCTCTAAATCCAGCAAAAATACCATTGAGAAGAGAATCCTCCCATCGAACAATTAAAAAGCCAATACGTGAACTGCCAGGTGAACAAGAGTTGCTTGTAAGTAGCATTAAATTATAGGGGTTGAGTTGTTGATTTTTTTTAAATTTAGTGAAAATTAGGTCTGAAATTTTTAAAAGCGAACTAGAAAATGGCAACATTTTATGTTTTCTTATTAACTCTTTCATAAAAAATTTTTATTTAGAGCCATATTTTTTTTCAAATATTATTGTTATGACTTGTTTTGGTTGTAAATTCAGTACTCAATGACAAAAATAAGCAATATTAGTTGGAAAGTGTCTAGTCACTAAGGTGGCATAAAATTGAAAAGGACCTCAGCATGATGAAAAATAAATATAGTATTTTGCTAAATTTTTAAAACTATATTCCTAAATGAATTGGAATATTTCTGAGTATATTAGCTAATTTAAAAATTAAATTAAAATGTCTCGCTTTCTCAACTTTAACATGCTAAACAGTAAATTATTTCCAGCCTTCAAAATTTTTATGTTTCTTGGTCAAAAAAAACTGCAAATATTATTTTTATCTGCTGTTTATAAATGTTTTCTCATGGTATAATTGTTGCTTATTTTTTAGCCTCCTATTGGAAAGAAAAAATCAAAGCTCACTGAACAGTTAAAATATTGTAATATACTTATTAAAGAAATGATGTCAAAAAAACATGAAGCCTTTGCCTGGCCATTTTATAAGCCAGTTCAAGCTGAGGAGCTGGGGCTTCATGATTATTTTGATATTATAAAAAAGCCAATGGACTTGGGCACTGTGAAAGTATGTTTTTTATTTCATTTCTGTGGTTTGTCTAAAATATATTTGTTTTCAATATTTCTGACTCGATAATTTTGATGTGATTTATACTGGATTAGTACCACTACCAAACATATACTGTTTTTTTAGACCATGCTGAGTTGTGGATCTGTGTTCAAGCATTTTATTTGAAAAATTAATTTTATGTTAAGTTTACTGTTGGGTTTTTGTATACCAAAATATTGATTTTCTTACTCTAATTTCTAATTCTAATCCTCTCACAAGGTTAACTAAATATATCATTTACTTCTTTTTTCCAGGTAAAGATGGAGAAAAGAGAATATCCTACTCCTTTAGATTTCGCTAGTGACGTCCGTGTTATATTTACGAACTGTTATAAATATAATCCCCCTGATCATGATGTAGTTAAAATGGCTCGTAAACTACAAGAAATATTTGAATATAAATTTGCTAAAATGCCTGACGAACCACCTGATCGCATCGTAGCACCTCTTCCTCCTTCTTCTACCACATCAATAGTTAAAGTTAGAAAATCTAAATCTGATTCTGAAGAAGAATCAGAAGAAAAGGATTCTAGTGAGGAATCAGAGGATAGTGAGGCGGAACGAAAACACAAACTTTCACTTTTAGAAGCTCAGCTTATATCTGTGCACGAACAATTGTCAAAGCTTACTAAAGTCGAAAAGGACCGTAAGGCTGAAAAAGCTAGTACTAAAAAAAAACGTAAAGATAAGTCAAAGGATAAAAAAGTGTCAAAGGTGGCTAGCAAGGATAAAAAGGAAAAAATTGAAAATAAATTGGTGGATAATAAAAGTAAAAAAAAGGATAAAAAACTTGATAAAAAGCTTGATAAGAAGTTAACTGATTCTTCTTCTCAAGAATCACCTTTGAAATTAATGACGAATAAGTCTGAAAAGAAGAAAGAGTCAAAAACAAAAGGGTCAAGTTCAAAAAAGCGCTCAGTATCTGAGAGATCAAAGAAAAGCAAGTAAGTAAATATCTGGAACAATTCATTAGCTTAAGTATCATTTATTTAGTAATCATAACTAGAAGTGATAGTAAGAGTAGTTACTTACACGCCAATGAAATATTTGTTTTTAAGTCTGTTGCCAATTGAAATTTATTGGTATTAACTTTCTTGTAGTAAAAAAATGAAAAAAATTAACTAAGTGATATGTAGAGCTAATTTTAACTTGTCAAAATATCTTCTTTTTTTTTGAGTGTTTTCCAAGTTCCAAACGTTGCAAATAATCAAATTTGACTGGCTACGGTAATGAACGATTCTAATTATTTAATAATGTTTCTGATCAAGAAAATGCTTTAAATACACTTTACCTACCTCTTTTGCAGCTTGGCTGTGAAAGCATGGTTAAATGGGAGTGAAAACCTTCCACAAATAAAAAAGAAACAATTTTGTTTAATTCAAGAAATACGAATATATTCGAAATTAGTAAGAAGATAATCAATTTCTATAAAGTATATACAAGTTATTTGTTCATAGAATTGCTGCAAAGAAGGGAGAGCTCCCTGATGACAGTGATGATGAAGTTCGGGCAATGACATATGATGAGAAGCGTCAACTCAGCTTAGATATTAATAAACTACCAGGTATGAAGCCACTTTTCTTAAAAACCTGAACTTCTATTTATCAGTTTATCTTCTCTTTTACTATTATTATTGTTGTTATTGCATTGTATTGTTATTGCTAGAAAAATTGCTAAAAAAATTTTTCTGACTCAGCAGGAAGTATTGCATGGTCTTGTCTAACTCTTATTTTATGTTGTAATATTTGTTATTTTTGGTGAAACTTTTAAGGCAAAGTTTCAGTATGCAGGAATCATGGGTACGATGTTCATGGTCTAAACACTAAACAAAACTTACATTGTCAGAACATAAAATTTTTAACTACAAGGAAATTAACAAAGAAAAGTTATGTTTACAAATAATTTTTTAACTAATCTTTTGGTTATTTGGTCTCAGTGTCTCTAATGTGATTTTCATGTTGTTTTGAGTCAATAAGTTTGTTGATATTGATATCAGTGCTGGTTTAAGAGTGCAAAATTGTAAACTGATATCTCATATTGAGCCCTGAATTTTGTTTTATTTTGGAAAAGAATTGCTCATAACGGTTAGTGTTAACGGAAATGGTGTTACTGCATGCTAAAGAGGGAATCTTGTTGTTGCTTTTTATTAAAAAGATATGCTCCCCAACTTTCTTCGAACGCACAACACTTTGTCAAATTTATGCTTGTTTGACATATTTTCTTATCCTCATTCAAACAACTTTTTAATAAACTAATTGTATTTGTTCATAACTTTTAAATACTAAATACTCTGAAACATTACAAGATAACTTTAATAAGCTGAAAAGCTTTTGTTTATACTTTTTAGCAAGGAAACACCAGACCATACATCAATCAACATTTCAGACATGATATATGTAAATATAATATCTAATAAGAAACCAGAAAGTAGTTTTACAAAGTGAAGGCTGTGACTACTTATTTTCCAGATATTTCCTTGTCTTGCTTTCAATATTTAGGTAGATAATCATGTATTTAAGATATTTCAATATTCAGAAATTTCAATAGCTTTAGTATTTAAAATTGTGAAAGGGTAATTTTTTTTTTTTTTTTTTTACTATTTATCGGCTACTGCTCGGAGGACCACCCTTGCCAAAAAAATGAATATTTAATTTTCCATATTCTGCCCAGTGGTTTGCCCACCACTGATCTAAAATATACTATCTGAAACCAACCTTATGGACTTTGAAATTCATCTGAGTAGGTTTACAGTAATATGTGCTATATTTTGTCTACTTTTTTTAACATAAGGTAATTTAAAAGTTAACCAAAGTTCAATTTGATAACTCACTATTGTCATCATCGTAGCGCTTTAGTCTGCTTTTACATCAAACACTTCAAGGAAAATCTGAAGTTGCTGCAAGTCATGAGAGTCTTAACATGCGAGCATGTGTAAGAGATAAGTCTGATAATTTGATGAATCGTTTTAGCAAAGCTTTAATAGCTGGATGTCCTTTATAACGCCTACTTTCTTTTGATAAAAAAGGAACTGGGCCCTGTTATTGTGGGGCCGCACACTAGATAACTTGTTACTCAAGGGTGACAACCACCCCAGGCCTTTCCATAAGCGAACAGCCTGAGTAGTTAATAGCTCGTGTGAAGTAAATGGCACGAGTGTTATCGCTCGACAATATGGTGTTTTGTTATGGCATAGCTAGAACTTCCAAGTACTTGGATATCACATAAGCCGATTGCGCACGTCTAAAAATGGTGATATGTTGCTTTTTTTATTGTATTGCATAGAATCAGATAGTTGCACTATTTATTCCTGTGCAGAACAAGCTGGGGGACGTTCAAATGGTGAACCCCAAACACCATTACTGATCTACAATTCAAATGCTGCATTTCTCAGTCTTAACTTTTGCTTTTCTGCTATGGCCAAAATATTTTTTGTCAAATATTGCATATATTTCTTCAAAACAATGTTTTAATCAACCAAGATTTTCATCAAAACAAAATTTCTGCCAACCAACGAATTGAAACAACAACGAATTAAAACAACAAGTAACAAATAATTTCGCAAAAAAAAATTAATTAAAAATAGAATGAATAAGTAGATATATTTTTCAGATAATTAAAACACCAGCTGTAAGGTTAACCGCATACTCATAATATTCAACAAAAATATCAACCAACTCTTTATCGTAACTTTAAATGTTAAATATCAGTTGGCGATATAAAGGTGTAAAAACGAATGTCGAAGTTCCTTAGCCAAATTCTTCTGCACTTTGTAAACAAACCATGCTTCTGAGAAATGAGCAGTAATTCTAAATAAATGAATCAGCGATGATGAGAAAAAAGAAAAAACAATAGAAAGTAAAAAGACAAACAATCAGAAAAATAGTTAGAAACAATAGAACTGCAATGGAATTTATAATAAACCTGCAGATGAGAGTTAATTATTCAATGTTATTCAAATATGTTTATATACTTACAGTGTTTAAATATCTAAAAATACAGTGAATGAGGGCCAGTAAAGTATACATCAAAATATAAATAAAGTATATTGCTAAAAGAAACAAAGTAAATAGTAGTATCCATTTTTTTGTTATGATGGAGTATATTTTGCAAAAAAATATTTATCTTTATCCACGCGGGTTTTAGTTATGATAATTATTCCTAAAACTGGTTTCGTAAAAATGGTAAAAGAAAGCAGTGAAATCTACTTGTTGATGATCAGTTAAATATATGTGAATATATTTAATATATTATTTTTTCAAGCAATAAATTCACACAAGCTATTAAACACTAAGGTAAAGTAAAGTTAATTCAAGCTCTACACGAGCGCGAGCGATCGCTCCTGACTCATGGCAAGGTCTGCACCCTCTAACTTAGCTGTCTGCATAATAAACCAAAATTGTTACTTTGTGCACTTAATGATATATCTTAACTTTTTATTGAAATTCTTGTCCTTTTTTAATCTAATCAAAAAAATAAAATCAAGATTTCCTTTAAAAAATTTGTCTGAATTTTTATTGCATTGTTTGTACTTAAAGTTGGTGTTTCTTTTAATAGGTGATAAACTTGGTAAGGTTGTACATATTATTCAATCAAAAGAACCAAGTTTAAAAGGGAACAACCCTGATGAAATTGAAATCGACTTTGAAACCTTAAAACCGGCTACACTGCGTGATCTTGAAAAATATGTTAACTCGTGTGTTAAAAAGAAAAAATCTACCCCTGTGAAGAAAGCTAAATCTGCAGAAGATAGGGAAGCTATTCAGGCTAAAAAAAAACAAGAGTTGGAAAAACGATTACAGGTAATAATAATGAACAAAACATGGATTAAATATTTCTTTATGAAACAGTACTTACTATGAAAATCTTTAGTACGATAAAAAATTTTTATTGTGGACATTGAATTATGTCGGTCACTTGTATCAAAGTTCCGAAAAAAAATTATAGTGATTTGCTTGAAAGAATGTTTTGAGATTAGTATTCTTAAGATCGCAAAATATTTTTCAAATAATGTTTTTATTGGCTTGTTGTACATAAAGTTATCATAGAAATGACTGTGGCTGTGTAGAATCAACCATGACGCTTAAAATTATTTAAACATCCAAATGGTGCTCCAAGAAGATTGTGGAATATTCCATCACAACATATAGACATTGCCTACTTTAGAAACATCGAAATACATCCATTCGTTCTGAAGAATAAATTTTATAATTGATCCAGTCTAACTAACATAACTATAGCACCTAGAATTCACATATATTTAACGTGTCGCTTTATCATTGTACATGATTCTTTCAAAGTTTAGAAATTTGCTTTTGATAAATAGCAACCTAAGGAACCTATTGAAGTAGATAAGATATATGCAAAGTGAGTTTTTGAATAAGTGAGGCTCCCCTAAATATGTTAAACAGATATTTTTTAGGAAGGGAAAACTCATCCACCATGAAATTATGGTATTTCAGACGTCCTTGAGAGCTGCATTTTGAAAAATAATTTCTGTGCGACCATTTATCACTACAGATTATGTTTTGAAAAAAAATTTTGTGGATAAAGAAATAAGCAAAACCAAATGAAAACAACAGTAAAAAAGATGTTAGAATCCACAGGTTTAATTTCGAAAATGTGCAGGTTACGTAGTAGTTAGCATAAAAGGAATTTTTTGCATTTAAAACCTGCTTTGCAAATTTTTCATATTTAGGGCAGCAAAGCCATCTTGAGTGACTCAGTAGTTGTATTTGTAGTTTTTTTAAATGTAAGTTGATGGACTTGAGTTATCAGAAAAAAGCGATATTATTTTATTTTAGATCAAACATTTAATATGTAATAGAAAAATTGAGAGGATTGATTTATAATTATACAAAGAGCGTCCCATATGCTGGAAATTATTAACTGTTTCCTTTTTCACACATGAAAATAAATAATATTTATATACATAATTGTCTTAAATAGTATTTATATACATAATTGTCTTAAATAAAAAATAATATACTGTAGTGTGTTGAAAAAAAGCAAACTCGTAAAAGGTCTCTGACTATTTCAATTTTTGCTTTTGGTTGATATGATTATGTTGATAATTTATAAATAAATAACACATTCATTTATATGAATAACATTTAATGTTGGTGATTATTCCTAATTGTTTTTCATAAATCCAAGAAGTGAGAGGTCTATATATTTGAGAAAACCATTTTTTCCATAACTTCGTACCATGGACGTAACCACTCAAATTATTATATATTCTGCAAAAAAAGCTCTGAAATTCACTGCTAAAACGAAACACTTCTTTTTATTACAAACATAAAAGACCGATTTAGACTAGATGTTTTTTACAACAAAATACAATAAAGAAAGTTTTGACCAAGTTAAAATGTATGATTTAGTGCCCACAGTTTTCTCAAAAGCAGTGTTATTTTTATTTTGATTATTTTTTACCAATTTCACAGAATTTT
>JAUZNK010050798.1:0-15962 GCA_035046665.1 Euphysa ruthae
ATCACTGGTCTTATTTGATTTAATGGCTAAGTTTTTCAGGCGACTTCTGTTCATAATTGCTTTACGCAATTCTTTTGCTACATGAGGCAAATTATTAATATTCTTTAAGTATCAAAAAGTAAAAATAATAAAATTAAGTATCAAAACTAAATACAGAGAACGACAGCATATATTTTTTTATTCAAGATTTCTTAACCAACTCATTTTTTAAATGCATATATCAGTTTGAATTTGTTCAGATGACATTTAAAAATTCACAAAATTTAACAAAACTAGATCTTTAAAATATCTTTAAAAGATCTTTCTAAAATAAAATCTACAATATAAGTTGACAATAAAAAGGTGAAGCAATTTTTCCTTGAAAACAATAAGTACTGCCTTAATTGACACATTTAATTGACACATTTAATTGAAAAAGAAACAGGAATTAAACACAGCATTAACACAAATTTTCCTTCACTTTGCTTATTAAGGAAAACTCACCCTGATTATTGACACAGAAAAAACAAACAAATACTTACTTAGCTTCCTCCATCTTCTTAGTTTCATGTTGAGTTACTTGCTTCGCCTTTAAAAACATAGGTCTTTTTTTATTCAACTCTGTCTCTCTATCTGCTACACTTTTCTCTTTTAAAGCAACCATTCGAGATAACTTCCCACCATCAGCTTTCTTTGTTTTCAAATCATCCTCAACTTTTGACTTTCTAGAATTCTACGTAAAAATCATTATTAAATTAAAGATTAGTAAAAAATAGAAAAATCCATATAATTGAAATTTCTTTCATCTAAGACAAAGATAAATTGATTTTTAGTTTTAGGTTAGAAACAAACTAAAAAATATGCTTTTTGCTTGTTTATATCGAAAAAACTAATGGGTGCATAACTTTTTAAAGGCAAATCCTTTGTTTTAAAATTGCTGCATAAAGAAAGAAATTCAAAGTTTTGTTCAAACACATTGTAACTTTTTCACAGCATTATTATTGACAACTGCAAATTCAAAAACAGATACAGTTTAGGATAAAGTTAAGAATAAACTACAAGTTCCAAAAAAAAAAATGCACCATAATTCATGAAATTTTTGCCCAACAGCTTGTAAAGAAGAGGAGCTAGGACATTTTTGTTTCTGAGAGGGTGACTGGTTGAAAAAGGAGTGTTAAAATTTTAAGCTGTGAATTTGACAATATCTGTACATAAAAGTTAAATGAGTACCTACACTCTGTAGACTATACAATTGCCTCTTGATAAAATATATCTCTGCATTTTAACAAAAAAAAGCTTTAACCCTTTCACTACCAAGTTATAACTCTCCGATATACCAGACAAAAAAATAGGTGTTTTTGACAAAATTCTCTAAAATTGTAACAGGCAACTTAACATTCACAATATCAGGTAGAAACTTGCCGCGTTTTTTAAACATAGATTACTCTCTAACCTCAAATTTTAAAATTAAATTAATGACAAATTAACATGACCTAAAATAATATTGTGCAATATTAGAAAAAACAATTTTTCTGCATAAAAGCAAAATAAATCAAATTTTCAAAGGGTAAAACAATGACTTTTTACTAAATAAATATAATATAATCATCATATAAAAAAACATTTATAAAAGAATAAGAATGAAATCATCTTTAGAACAAGAAAAATCACTATTGTTTTTATTAATATTGCTATTTGGTAGTGTTTTATCTGCTGGCACTTCATCTCTGTTTTCATTTATTATATTATTATCTTCAGTTTCATATTCCCAACCACTATCACTTTTTCCTATATCATTTGTATAATTTTATTCTGATTTAATATCTACATCACTATCAAAAATAAAATCGAAAACCTAATTTACATCAGTATAGCCTTTTTTTTCTCTGGTGCAGTCATCCCACAAAATGTCTCAGAAGTGCATTTAAATTTTAGAGAGAGCAGTAAATGATATTGAGGTCTGTTTTGCGGCATACGTCAGATGAATCTGTATAGCCCCTACAAATTTTAATACAATAGTTAGGACTTTATTCTTTAGCCCATGAATTGCGTATTTGCTTTGTTTTAGGGTAAATAGTGATAGTATATTAGTACTCGTGCAACGCAGAGGTTGTCAGGTAATGAGTGGGTTAAAAAATAGTTGAACGTTTTTCAATATATCATGTAAAAAATATATTTTATATATCAAAGATAGCAAACTGCTAATACATAAAAAAACTATTGATTTGTTTATATTTATTTTCATTGATATAAAAGGCAGAGTGGCTAGTGCAAATGCAAAAATACCAAAGTCAAAATTTTAATAAAAACATCTTTATCAAAACACCTCAAAACTTACAATATTTTCTGCTTCTTCTTGGTGATCTTTCAATTCCGACTGAAAGTTTCTTAAATCTTGCTCAGCATAATATAGTTTGAAAAGTTGAGCTTGAAGTTTCGCTGTAAGCTATATAAATTAAGTATAATATTCAATAGATTTTTTAAAAACCAAGATCTGGCATGTGAACAAAATAACAATTGTCCAATTTAACGAATCCAAGTTTTCCGCAATGTTATACTATTGAGTGAAATATTAATAATGCTAATAAGACTGTTTTGAACAAATAAAGTTTAAACTGGTCCTGAAGCTATTGCAATTTCAAAATTTTCTCAAATGCTCTAACAAAAAGACTCACAAGATGTAACTCACCAAATCTTGGGTTAACTTTTGATATTTTTCAGCTTCGTCTTTCTCTAATTTTGCTTCCTTTCTCTCAGCATTAATTCCCTGAAAAATTAGTGACATATCCACAAATTTTTGGAAGATCAGAGATTTTTCAAAATAATTTTGACAGTATTGCAACATAATTTCAAAAAAAATCAAAAATACAATCTTTGGACCAAGTATAACATGTTTTGAGGATTAAAACCTATAAAATGACAATTTTTAGGAAAAATTATGGGTTAAAAGATTCCTTCAATGGTCCTTTAGCTCTTTTTGTGTTATCTCGGACTAGTCTGATATTTCAATGTTATAAAAATATCCCAATACCAGAATAGTCAAAATCTTGCACGTTTTCCCTTTCAAGGAAATTTTAGAGTGGTATATTCCTGATACATAAGTTACTATATTTGGACAGATTGATAAGAAAAAAAAAACAGGCAGACATGGGGAAATTCATAGAATATTGCTAACTTTACAGATAGTCAAAAAAAGCAAAATGTCAACATGCTTATACCTTCTTTTTATTCAAAGAAAATGCAGTATCCTCTTCAGCTGTGCTCATTGCTTGTTTTCTTTTTTCATATTCTTCAGATAAAGTTCCTGAACTTGATAAACAAAATGTGATTTAGTTGCAAATTTTGAAGGACAGCTTACCAGTTAATGCATAACACTTCTATCACTAAGCAAAGCTATAATGAAATGCTCCAGTTTAAAAAGGTATATTTAAAAAGCCAAATTTAAATGCTGAAATGAAAAATTATAGTAAAAAAACAAATTTGAATAGAAAATAAAATAAAAGAATGTTAGGGTGCCCACTAACGGGGATTTAAAGTATTTGTTTTTATAAGTTTAAGTTACATACCAGAGAAATAACTTTTACTAGAAAGCAAAAAAAAAAAAAAAAAAAAAAAAAAAAAAACGAAAAAAAATGGTTATGATATTGCTAATTCTTTTAAATACAGTTACAAAAATACTCCTCTATGAAGATCCATTTTTCATATACTTCCACAAACCTGTGGAGATAGTCATCCAAAAATTTCATTCAAATAATTTCTCATATTTATCATGTCATAAAAATCAATTATAATTTCATCATTAAAAGTTTGACAAACGGTTGTAAAACTTTACGTCTAAATAAGCTGAAAAAAAAACAAAATAACCTTTCAATGACTCAGCCTCATTTTTAAAAAGTTCTTTCAACTCTGCTATAGCAAATAATTCATTTCCAGACGAACTGAAATTAGCTGACATTGTCTCTATTTATAAAAATCATACTTCAACAAAAAGGCAATTCATAGACCAATAAATGTTCTTCCACAGTGTTAAAAGTCTTTGGAAAATCAGTTTACAAAAGTTATTCATATCTTTGGTTTTCAACTTTATTTTTTAGAGTTTTTAAACATCAAAAGACACATGAATTGCTATGTAATCTTACCAAAGATTGGAATACAAGTTTAAATAAATATGGTGAAGTAACAGCTGTACTAATGGATCAACAAAAAACTCTATGACTTTTTCACACATTCACTCATTGTGAAATTAGCTCTGCCTACTAAATCAGAAGAAAAATATAAGAATTTTATTTCACTGTACTAATAGTTGTAAAAAAAAAATGACTGCGTATTGGCCAAGCTAAAAATAAAGGGTTAGAGGTGTTTTGCAGAAAGTTATTTTTTATATCTAATATTTGTTATTCAATACCAATAAATAAACTCCAATAAAAGATATTACATAACAGATATTAGCAAACTTTCAAAGATTTATTGCAACTGGAAGATTATGACAATTAGTTTGATTTTATAATTTACTTTATATAATATAAACTTAGCTTTTTTTTCCCTAAATTGTAAATATTTTTATGCTTACAAATATTCAAATTAAATAAAATTAAAATATTATTTTTCCAAAATGTATTTGTAATTTCTTCATATAAAAAAACCACCTGCACTTAACTAAATGTACAAAATCAGTTATTTTTTAAAGATTATAAAATGTGCAATACTCTTATCTTTAGTAGAAATATTTTGTTATATTTCTATTTGCTTGTCTTAAAGTCATATTCAAAAATTTGTATGGCACTTCAAAATATTTTATGTAAAGATGCTTGAATATATTTTTGAGCTCTTTGATACTTTTTTTTTTAGATGGATAATTTCTATCAATTCTCATTCTAATATTTGAAAATCAAACTTTCAATATATTTAAATTTTCAATCAAACAAATGAATATTCTTGAGACAAAAATTGATATAATAGCTTCTTGGATATTTCAGATTACACAAGATAAAATATGTAATAAGCCTATTTTTACAAGAATAATATTGATAAGTACGTAAGAAATTATCGTTTTTCTTTTTTAATAAACAGACTAAGCAAGCCCTATTAAATTTTTTTGGTAAACCTACCCACTGATCTTCTCAAACATCGCAGTTCTTTCTTTAGGGGTTTTCATTGCAATCGATTCTACTGCACCCTAAAAAAAATAGCTGGATAAAACTGGTACATTAGTTTTACTTAATTTTTTGTTTATCATTAAGGACATAGGTAATCAATTCATTGCATTTGTGGACATCACAAAAATGATGAAAAACTCTATTGGGTCTAAAGTAAAAATAATTACACTTTCACTCCTTCTTTGATCCCAATTTGAAAAGATTTTAGAAACATCTTCAAGATTTTTAAGAAACTTAAGATTTCTTGTATTTTTACTCACATAAAATGTTTAAAAAAACAGTTGAGGTGACCTCAAAAGTTTAAAAGGTATACATATGATTAAAGGGGATCTATGGCACACTATAGCCATGATAATGTTTCACGAAACAAAAAAAATTCACAATGGAACGCTTTTTCAAAGTAATACGCAAGACACAAGATGACTGCTTAGCATTTAAATTTAAGAATATGGTGGATGAACAAAAGACTAAGTGTTTCTCTAGATTTTAATAGTTTTAGTTATTACTTGCTAACATAGGGGGAAATTATAGCAAGTAAAACCTAATTGACTTAACTATATTTTTCGTACAAACATTGTGATTATACTAGTAAGGTCAAAGTGCGTCATTATCTAACAATGAAAAAGTGTTGCGTATCACGCAAATTATAACAACCAATCACTTAAATTTATCATTTTTACTTGGTACTACAAAACATGACACCTGATTTCCCTAATGAATGGCAATCAAGCAGAAATAATATCGATCTCAATACAAAGAATTTGCTTGAAATCTTCAGTTTAAAACATATCAACAAAAAATAACAGGAAAAACATACTTTATTTCATAAAAGCAATGGCCAGAAAATAAAGGAAAAAAAAAAGCATTTAGTGACTAATGGAAAACTAAATTTGCAATAAAATTGTCACATTTCTCACCAAAATTGCAGTATAATTAAAACACAATTTTCTGAGCAAATTGTAAAAGGACAAAATTTTGGGCATGTCTCAATCGAAAATTGCTTATGACAGCTGAAGTTTATAAAATTAAACTTTTGAGAAGAACTAGATTAAGAGTAATTTTCAGAACCAAAAAAAAAAAAGAAATATTAGAAACATTTCAAGAAAATTATGCTCTTAAAACGATCTTGTTTTGGGGTCTATAATCAAGGAACCAGAAATTTTTTCTGGTTATATAGATCAAAAGATACCCTCTACGGTCCTTAAACTTCATACAAAGTTAGAAAACAAAACAAATGCATTTTGATAAAATTGTAAAAATTTTATTTTTACATCCCTATAACATTTCCAAATTGGCCAAAATGGCAAAAGTAACCATCAATAATATTTTCAAATATTAAATAAATTTTCCACAAAATAAATTCTTGAAAATAACAAAAAATGTCATTGTCATTTTATAATCAAATTTGACAAATTTTGAGACCCATGCCAAAGAATGAGAACTTTCGTCAGACGGCCAAGTAATCATAATTAATATTTTCAAAAACTGAACAGAATTTCAACAAAATCGAAAAAAAAAATATCAAATGCCATTTTTCGACCAAGTTTAATAAATTTCAGGGCCTGGGCCTGGGAAACAAAAAATTTCAGCAGGTGGCCATATGAAGTGAAATATACCCTCTATGGTCCTTAATCTTCATATAAAATTTAAAAAATAAAACTTTAAAATTTTACTTTTAGGCTTAAAAATGACCTTGTTTTTGGTCCTAGGGACTGGGTCCGATAACATTTTTGAAATTTTTGACACCTTATTTACAAAAAAAGTTTTTTTCAATGCAATACAAAATTTCAGCATAATCGGTGTGTAACTTTTTGAGAGAAAATCAAAGAAGACAGATGTTTGCTGTTTTCAGGTCATAATTTGGGCTTAGGATCCGAGAAAGAGAGTGGTAATTTAGGTCAAAAAAATTCTTTCTGACTCTTTCACTCACAGTCACCACTTGCACAGCAGGTGATAGAAAACTAATGTTTTTTCCCAGTCACCCACCATGTAGGTGATGCTGTCTAGGGTGGTTATAGTACTGAAAAGTTTGTGGGTACTGGTACAAATGCTGCCATTTTAGAAAAAAACACCTTTTAAAAAACCCCTATTACTTTTGTATTTGTTATTAGATACCCTAAGTAACTTTCTAATGCCATTTTCAAGTTCAAAAAAATAATTTTACTCAGGATTTGTGTATTTTGTTCATGAAATAATATATTTTTTTCGAAAACAAAGAGCCTGGGCTTAGTACTTTTATAACATCATCATGAAAAATTATATATTTTTTTCATATTCTTGTATTTTATTGTATCCCTAGAAAAGGGTGAAAGTTTCATTGAAAAATACCTAGAAATTTTCGAGTTGATAATATGTTTTTTTTGTTACTATAAGATTTTTTGAGAGTTTTTTATTTACTTAACTAGAAATTTTTGAGATTCAAAATATATAGGTAGAAATTGCTAATTTTTCTCTGGGAATCTAGTTGATTAAACTCTCAGAGTGAAAGGGTAGCTTAATGCAAAATTTTAAAAAAAATAATAATGAATTTTAAGCTTAAAATGACCTTTTTTGCTCATATTCAAGTCTAACACCAGAAAACAAGAATGTTTTGTCTGATTTCATTGAAAATGATTTTTTTAAGTCTAGAAGTGAGATTTTAGAGTCAGAGAGTGAAGATTCTATCCAATATTGAACAATAACAAGACATGAAACCTGATGAACAGCCACATGATAATGTTTTCCAAGAGATTTTAGCTAATACCAACCAACCTATGGTAATTTTTACTCATTTAAAAAAAAAAAAAAAAAAAACCCCCGCCAAATTACAGACCAACATGAAAAATTAATTTGACTGCTAAGGGGTTAATATTAGAAACCCTTTGGTGTAAGAAAAGTTAAGATGAAAAATTCTATTTCTTGCAAGTATTATCATCATCATTTTGTGACTTTTATAACTGAAATTTAAGATGATACATGAGAATCATCTGAAATAATGTATCAACGTATATTCCTAAGAAATAAACCTTTTTCCATACTCTCTTGAATTCTCTCCATTAGCTAGATTATATTCTACATGTGGAATTTTAAGATAATGTTTGAAATACTTTTATTTGGGCTTTGGTGTGATTGGAGGCTTGATGCTTTTCTATGCTTTCTATTTTACCAGACATATTATGCCCTACATATGACTTGATCTTTGATTGATGTTCTCTGATTTATGTGAAGCCAGAGGAATATTTTTTATAAGGGTTTTGCTATAATTTTTTGGTTTCTAAATTTTTTTGGAAAAAATTCTTTAATTTGAGATTATTTCTTTGATATTTTAAGGAATTTTAATTTTAATTTGTTTATGTTCTTGCGATTCTAATTGTATTAACTATTAAACTCACTCGTCTTCTTAATTGATTTTTCAATAGGTGGTTTTAAAGATAGCAAAATATCATGATGTTAAATGGTTTTCTCATTTTCTTAAGTTCCTAGCATAATCTTCTGTACATTTTCCTTGGCATTGTATACAGATAGAGCATTATAGAGTTTCTGTGATTGCTGTTGAACCAGGTACTGTGATTGAATAGTTGAATCACTATAAATCATTATAAGCGTGGTGGAGACAGATTGTTTTTAAGGATCGCTTTAGCTTTTTACAATTAATTACAAAGACTTTGATAAAGCTAAACAAAGCTTATTAAATAGTTATGAGTATTTTCATGTTTAATATTCTTCACCGTTAATACAAGGTTGTCCTTCCCCCACCAATAACGTCAGTTTTCATTTTTTTGAAAATTGAAATAAACTATTTTAACTTTTCCTTGAATGTTTCCAATTTAAAAGAATTTTATAAATTATTTGATCATAAATAAGTGCCAGATAAATCTCTCTAACAGAACCACCTCATTTTAAAAAGAATTTAGTACATAAACATTAATTGTCTTTTAAAATATACCCAATTTTGAAGATTTGCTCCCAAATCAGAGGCTCTTCGGTGAACATACAATACATTGATATTTTTTTATAGCTTCTCAATTTTTTTTTTCAAAAATAAATCCATAGAACAAAAAAACATCTTCCTTCAAAAAATATTTTAGAATTATTAATCTTCCTCAAAATTTTCTGTAATAACCATGGTATTTAAAAATGGAAATAGACATGACTGCAAATAATAATTCATCTTCAGAAAATTTCTAATAAGATATCTACCTTGTTATTAAATATTCAAAAAATAATACCTGGAACACAAGGAAATTCTTTGCTTTAATAAGAATACCAATATCTTCAAGAGCAAGTTGATAATCTTTGCTGGATATCACCTTCCCATTTATTCTGTACTCAGTGCCTGATCCAACTATTCTATAATTTAATAATTTGATATTTTTTTAGAAATACGTTTAAAATACTGTCCATAATAATAAGTCTAGTTGGCAAAACCTGGGTGTGTAGGAATAAATTGATCACCCATTAAAATATAATTAAAATATATTTATAACTGAGAACTCCAAAATTATTCTTAAAGATTTATATAAAAAAATATCATAAAAATTATCAGGAAATAAATTTGGACTGAAAGTTATTGTTTATTAAACTCTTAAATTTAAGTTCATTAACTTTATTTTAGCCTAAAAAATCTATCTTCAAAAATATCTTCATTTATATCTCGAAAAATGGTGAAAAATATGAACAATGTTACTTTCTAGTAAATACTGTTTCTAGCTTTTCGCCTGAATCATCAAAGTCAACATAATGTCCTGATACAGTAGCAGTAGTTGCAACAGGCTGTTTGATTGGTGCACCATGTATCAACTCCTACAAAGATAAATAAAACTAAAGATGAGAAAATTAAACCATCCATTAGACACTTCAAAAATAATTTTACTACTTCCAAATTAATTTTATCCTCTGAAATGTCCATGGAACAAAGCAAATACTAGTTTAGTGCTTGCCATGGACTGTACTATGCTAAGTTATGGTCCTTAGCCTTAGGTGGAAAGTCTCCTGTGTGATCCCATAACAAAATAAATAATTACACCTGTCTGCTACAACATTTAAAAACTAAGTTCAACAGGAAACACTGATTTTCCACGAGGTTTTTGCTACAAAGGCAGACGTTAAAATTAAACAATAATGATGATGACAAATGAGGATGGTGAGCCAATTTTCAGGTCAGAATCAAAGCACAACCAATTGAAAAAGTTAAAATAAGAATAGAATGTCCTCATAAATTTTGCTAGACCCACATTTGTCAACAGCTTTCTTCACACAATTAATCTAGGCCCTTCTGAGAGAAGCGCACGATCACCTAACACACTCATGAAAATTGCTTCGCTCAAAACATTTTGCCCCGTCTTTATCATTTTCTAGACAAATATTTCTAATTAATTTTTCTATTTTTTGTTTCCATTTCTCTCCTGCTTCTTTCATTAACAAGACATATAAATGTTTAAATAATATTCATTAAGCCTCCTTTCATTCACAAGACATATAAACGTTAAAATGCCTGGTTTTTCTCAATATATAATTTATTTGTCAACATAAAATATATTCCCAAGAATAATTCAAATAATGTAGAATATTTGGCTCTTGTCTACAGTTGCCCTAAAAATCTCATAATTGCTTCTTTGTTTTTTTCATCGCTAATCTTTTTATCAAAGATTAATTACTATTTCTTGGAAATATAATTGAATTATTTACACAGCACAGAAGAAGTGGACAGCAAAATGTTTTAACAACAATGAAATTGCAGATCAAAGATCAAAGTGTTATGAAAACAAAAGAATTTTTTCATGGACCAAAAATATTCTTCAGCTGTGCATTTTCTCCACATTTTAAATGCTTTATAAAGAATTTGGAATAAAAATGCAATAATAGAAAAGGACCAGAAACAGGATATTTCAAAACATAAAAAAAAAACTTAAAAACTTAAAGCTTGTGGTAATAATGAAAAATTGATACCAGCTCACCCTGGCTGCAAGGTCAGTTTTTAAAGTTTATCAAAAATATATATATATCTTTCCATTATCTCACTAGTTTTTAATTTTACTTTACTCTTATATAAAGACATTGCCAGATAAATTATACAATAGTTATGTTTTAAAAAATTCAGTATAAAAACTTCTTTTTAACTATGTAGTTTTAATACCTATTGATGGTGTCAAATTTGCATTTTAAAAAAATTTTTTGGCAGTCATCTTAAAGGAGTTTATCAAATATTGTCAAACCTCCTCAGAATTGTGCATTTCACATGAGGTAGATCTACCAAAAACCAAATAATCTATTTAGTAATAGGCAAGCAGTGTGTTATAAAAGGTTGACACCAGATATTACAAATAGAAAATCCTTTATTTTCTAAATTCAAATTGGAGACCAATATTTAACATCCTCACGTAATACAAATATTAATAAATGAATTAATAAATGAATCCATTATTGGCTGCTATTGATTCTTGCTTCTCAGAAGAAAATTAGAAAATGAAGTAAACCTCACCTTTACAGACTTTACCCTCAAATTATTTGTTTTTTCTCCAAGAACAAAACTTATAGCATCCATCATGTTTGACTTTCCTAAAACAGTATTTACAAAAACCTAGTTTGTTATTGTATTAAATCTCTCTCTGCATTTCATATAAATGTTTTCATTATTATATATGAAATAATACCTAAAATAATACCGTTTTATGCAAATTGATAAAAGAATCATTAGACATTTTTATTTAAATATAAATAAAATTTTGGTACCCCTTTAATTTTAATTTTTAGTCACTTCAACAAGGAATACCTGGAGTATTAAAAATTTTCTTGTGGAAACAAATAAAATATTTAATTTTTGGTACACTCTGATTATGAGTATATGTCTTTTTAAACTGTTGATGCTATCAGAAAGAAAATATTTCTTGCCCATTAAAATCACTCAAGAAATAAATTTCAACATATAGAAACTCTTTTTTCCTCACAACCAGATAAAAAATAGACCCTGGGAGCTGCTTTAACAATAAGAGATAGCCAGCATTGCCAAATATTCTGAAAATAAAGTTTTGAAGCTTTCTGTTATATGGATGGCAAGAAAGGGTCAAAGTTTTGAGCTTAAAAAAGCACCCAGGACTACAATCCAGAAATTTCAGCAAGTATATTTGTAAGGCTTCTGCTTTCTTTGTAATAAAAAAATAGTCAAAAGTTTCTGAGCTTTTGCAGAATTGATCCTTTTTGAGATTACATAAAGGACGAGTAGAATTTGATCCATTTTGAGATTAGATAAAGGGCAGGCAGAATTTGGTCCATTTTGAGATTAGATAGAGAAAGGGAAGAATTTGATCAATTTTGAGATTAGATAGTAGGTGAGCAGAATTTTCTAAATGCAGAAATCTTTAGAATTAAAATAAATTACCACATCCATTCGGACCAATGATGGCAGCAAATCTTGAAAATCCAATGACATGCTTTCCTTTATAAGACTTGAAATTTGTAATCTCTAATCTTTCTAAATATCCTGGCATTTTTCAATTCTCTAAATAAATTTTTAAAAATATTAACTTTAAGTATTTATCCTGCCACAAACAAATAAACATTGAAAATTACAAGACAACAGAAAACAATAAGAAAATAAAAAAAAAAGAAAAAACATTAAAATAAAAAACAAATGGTGGCAAGGATAAGCACAAAAATTTTCTGTCACAACAATATTTCCATTGTGATCCCGTTATACATCATACACAAAAACGGATTCAGCCGAAGCATAGTAGAAAAAAAGAAAAAAAAAGAGAAAATATATGTAAAAATTTAAAAAGTGGTTTTTTTACAGAATTATAGTCTATATTTATTAGGTCTATATCCAAAGAGGTAAAAAATTTCTCCTTAATCTTATGTTTAAATACATTATAGTTTGTGATTGATTTTATTTTATTAGAAAACCTGTTCTATACAAAAGGACATGTCATAATACCTGAACTATAATATGTGAACTGGGAGGACCACATAAAAGATGGGGATGATAAAAACAATTCAATTAATATTTTTTTAAAACTCTTTGAAACTGTCCTTGATAAATATGTTCCTTATAAAAAACTAAATAAAAAACAAGCTGTTAATTTTAATAAGCTACGGATAACGTGGATGCATTATAAAATCTATAAATAATAATAAAAAATTACAAAAAAATATTTAAAAGCAACCAACACCATAATAAAAATCATTTGTTTAACTGATTTAAACAACATCCCAATATTATAAGCAGCTTATTGAAAATAAGTACAAAAGAACATTACACATGATTTTTTAACATTAAATCTAGATAATATAAAAAATACCTGTAAAGGTATCAAGGAAATTATTAATATTAAGCCAAATAATTATAAATCCTCATCAAGTTTAAATATTAATACAAAAATATCACTGATCTTAAATTAATATCCAATCACTTTAATGGTTTTTTTTCTAAAGTTGCTGTAGATCTATCAGCCAAAGTTAAAACTTCTAAAAATGATTTTAAAAGCTATCTCAAAACACCCAACATTGATTTTTTTTATGCAACCTGTAACAAAAGTAGAAATTTATATTAACTCCACTCTTCAAACAGGAAAAAGCATTATCCTAATAGTTTGCTAACAACATTGTTCAAACTGACTTACCTGTAATTGTGATTTAATTTGTGTTCCCTGGTCTAATTAAAATACCAAGTTATTCCTATTCCTAAAAAAGGGTCTAAACTTGACTGCTTTAATTACAGACCAATCTTTCCTTAGCTAAGTTCATGAAAAAGAAATGCATAAAAATAATCTATTGCTTTTAAATAGATTTGGATGTCAATATAAACATTAGTTTGGTTTCAGAAAAAGTTACACGACAAAACATACTCTAATGGAAATTACAGAAATTATTACAGTAGCTCTAGGTAAAGGGAAATTTTCGTGTGGAATTTTCAGACTTGCAAAAAGCATTTGATACTGTTGATAATCACAAAATTATAAACTATTATGGCATACACGGTGTTCCTTTAACTGGTTCAAAACCTATCTTTCTAATCGACTGCAGTTTGTTGACATTATTGTCACCTTTTCTAATACCAAACTTATGTGTATAGGTGTTCTTCAGGACTCAATACTAGGACCACTAATTTTCCAAATATATATTAATGATCTCCACCTGTCTTAATGAAATTTTTGCAAAAATAAGGCACTATGTCAAATTTGAAACCTTGCCTAATATTTATCAAACAATATTTAGTTATCACTTGAGATATGCATGTCAGGTATAGGGTCAGTCAAGAAGCAACCATCTCTCTAAAATAGTTTCCCTAAAAAATAGAGCCTTGCAAGTTATTTCCAGCCAATAAACTCTTCTTGCAACATCTTATATTTAACAAGTAAAATTCTTCCTTTCTTTGATTTAATTCAGTACTTTAACTGCCTTTTTGTTTGGCATACAGCAACACTCCTTACTTCTTTCTGTTTAAAAAAAAAAAAAAAATTATACTACTATTTATCTCCTACGCTTTTGTTTCCCCCTTCTGATATAGTAACAATAAAATAACATAATGAAAAAAGAAAAAAGGAGGCACATTCTTTTTTTCCCGTTCAATTTGAGTGAAAATTAAAGGAATTGTCAAATTGAATTGTCAAACAAAAATTTGAACAGTTAAAGATCTCTTTAAAATTAAACTAATTAGGAATAACTTTACAACTGCTTGCGTTGGGAACCCATGCAAGAATATTATTTTCAATGCATTATTCATGTTATTGAAACACTCAGATTGTCTAAATAGAAATACCAAACTATATATATTTTAATAAGGTCATGTTGTTTTATTCAGATGGTGAACACAACATGTGCGTGTGAACGCAATCAGAATATGAAATCCTTGTCTGCATTAAATACACAGTTCTCTAAGGTAAAGAGGTTCAATATGCTAGCTTTAGTGTTCCAATCTGGAACTCAATTCCTCGTGATATCAATTGTTGAAGATATATATATAATGATAATTCTAAATTATTCAAATTTAAAATATATATATAAATTTTGTATATATGTTTGTTACCTTAAGAACCGTGGTTTAAGCGCAAAAAATTCTGATTATAATATTAATGTACTAATATTATATTAGTGAACCTTATTGACTCGCCATTTTGGATTGAAACAAATTCTGTTTTTTTTTCGCGCTCAAATCGCAGGATTAACCGTTAAGCTCTTCAGATGAATATATTCACTTTGACATTGAATAACTTTTGGTGAGAAAGAATGGGAATGTTATATTTAACGTGAAAACATTTCATTCAAAAGCTTATTGGTGGGTGAAGAATTTGAACTATTTTTGGCACCAAGCTGTGCAACTATAAAAAATTTTCTTGTTTATACGAACCAAACGGAATTTTCAGGGTTTTAGGGTACGGTTTTTTCTGTTACCTTACATTCAGTGACATAGGTTTAGGGTACGAAACGACTAACATAGCCCTCCTATAGGTAATATTTTCAACTTGCAAAAAAATTTTTGCTGTTTCCGTAAACTACGCAACGTAGGTCGGAGCAGGAGGACTATTTTTTTTTTGTTAAAATGCATATATTACGAATTTGGTGCACAGGACGAGGACAGAAATACACCATCTGAATTCCGCTTCGGAAATTAGATGGTTGTTTCACCGTAAACACAGTCATCAAGTGGGCTCGAACAACATACCTGTTTATACTATGGTCTCCGTACTATACAGTGGGAGCATGATCCTCCAGAAGGCGGTATAATTCCATATAAATTTGTCGGTCAGTCGGTTGTCCACCCTAATATTGTAAGCAGTGACCCACTCGAAATATTTGAATTCATATTTACTAATGACATTGTAGAATATATTGCTGAGCAAACAAATTTAT
>JAUZNK010050809.1:0-15962 GCA_035046665.1 Euphysa ruthae
CCCCCCCCCCCCCCCCCCCCCCCCCCCCCCCCCCCCCCCCCCCCCCCCGGAGCGTTCCTTCTATCTGATGATTAATGGTGAACTCACTGAATATACGACGATTCGATTGTTAGGCCTAACGTTCTCAAATAATTTCTCTTGGAACTCTTACATTAAATCTATTACAAAATCTGCTGCCATGAAGGTTGGATCTCTAAACCGGGCGCAGTAGCTTCGCCCACCCGAAATTGTACTTTATATTTATAAGACTAACATTCCACCATGTGTTGAATATTGCTGCCATCTTTGTTAGAATTTTCAAACAATTTCCCATCGCAGAAATGTATCATTTCCACTGTTCTAAAAGTATGTGGACACTGTTCTGATGAATTAAAAAGAGTCATGCCTTCACTTAAGACTATCTCTAGGACCATAAGGCTTTCATCTGCTATTGGTCCTTTAACGGTACAGATCCCTTCAATTTCACAAAAGCTTTTATTTATCAAGTTACTTTCCGTGTACTGTTCTATTTTGGAATTCTCTGTTTTCTGATTGCTTTCATGCGGATTATGATCTCCAATACTTTAAGTCTACTGTCAATTGATATAGCTTTCTGCCTAGTTGTGGCTTTTAGCCTTGCAGAAAACGACTGATTTAAAGAAAAAAAGTTTTTGAATTTTTCTAAAGAATTAAGTACTTAAGTATTATTTTCCCGCAAAACCACTTATCCCTCCCTGCTCCTGCCCTTGCTAAGTGATGAGGACGTAATTGGACTAGCTTTTCAAGTTGTAGTGTAAACTAGACTTTTCAAAACGGGTTGTTGTTTATCAATCATGGCCAATCTTGCCCGAATTTTTGCATATAAATTAATATTTATTTATAAGTAAGGTAAGTGTGCGCTCCCTAAAAAATATAAAATTTAGGTTGGCGACTTTTTTTATTTTTGGGTTGGTTTTTGTTGTCTTTGAAAGTTCTACTACAGAAGAAGGATGAATACCAGTTGATATATATATCATAATATTTTTTAGTAGCTCTATAAGATAACATCTATCAGATACTCAAAAGTTATTTATTTACCTAGCTAATACTTTATTCACGTTTTGGAACTCCAATCTTTTGCCAGCCAATAATGTTGCTTTTTTCATGTAATTTTTATTTTATTTTTAGCCGCAGCAGTAAGTTACTCTCTTGAGTTGCATTAACTTCATTTTTTGAATTTTAATCTGGAAACAGTTGCACTAAATTTAGTTTCTAGCTTTTGATCATTTATTTTGTGTGTGAATAATTCGTTTAGAGTCAGACATAAAAAAATTTTACTATTAATGATAATAAATTGCCCATAAAATCCACAAAATTTTATTTTGAAAATAAATATAGCTATAATTCTGTGAAAAGTTTTGACACCCTGAAACATAGAAAAATAATGCATTTTAAAATTGATTGGTTAGCAATATATAACCACCCTGCATAAGTACATAGCGAATTTTGAGTATGATGTTATGATATTATGTTAAAGTGAGTGAAGGCTAGGAAAGCTATTATATCAGTCGTTTTAACCTATCAGTTATATTAGCGTTGGCGATGGTGTGTATATTGAAATCGGAAATTTTCAAAAATTATATACCTTTTCCAACTGTTTGAATCACTTTTTTGACTTTTAATATGCAACTGTACCAGTTTTTAGGAATCGCGGAAGTCGTACGCAATTTTTTTTCTGTACTACTCAGTAAAATGCTTGAGAAATAATGAAGATATTCTGGTCTGGTTTTTTTCTAACTCTGGAAATGAGGTTTGGTTATAGAAATATAAAATTCCATATCGAAGTTCTGGCAGTGTGCTCTTCAAAAGTTGAAATAAAGTAAGTTTTGCTGGTTTCAATCAACTTATATATGTAGATTTATATTGGGTTTTTTATTATTTTTAATATTTTGCCTTTTATTTTTCATTTTAAAAAAGAAAAAAAAAAAAAAAAATAGAACGATAAACATTCTCACATAATAGCTCTTAGAAATTTTATAGTTTCATTTATCATTTTTTTTTTTTTTTGGAAAAATATGTTTGACAAAGAAAACTTAATATATTTAAAAATATTTGATTCATTCTGATACAGCTCCCACTTACGCATCCAATGAGGTATTAAAATCTGGGAAAAAGTCTAAGAAACTATAATTACTTGAAATTAAGTCAGGCAGAGCCATTAAATACAACAAAATATGGCTCTTTTGATGCCATAATTTTTTTGATTGTATGAGGAATTCAGTTTCCAAAATTTTTTGATTTTTGGTATACTAAAATTAGGATATCTCAAAATCCGCTTAACCTCTGACAAAAAGGAAGTTCATTTTGGAAATCAGAGACCAAGATTTGACGTGTACTTCTGTAGAGCGTTAATAATTGCTAACCTTTGAAAATATTTCAGCTGAAAATAACATGTGAATACTATGTTAGGTATAACATAGAATTGTGTAGTTTCATGATAAAATAAGCTACTGAAACACATTTAGTCACAGCTTTTTCACAACCTGTATACACAGCGGAATTGAATTATTTTGTTAACAGAAGTTTTACGGAAAAGTACACATTCTAAAATAACGAGATTTATATTTAATCTATTTTTATTCTGTAAAAAAAAAGGTTAAAGTTGAAAAAAATTATCTTTAATAAAAGTAGTATAAATATTTTTTAAAATTATATATAAATTATATAATAAATTATGAGAGGTAAACTAATTGTCCTCAAAATTTTTCAGCATTTTTCAAAATTAATGTGCTAAGCTAATATTTACGTTAGCATAATAATTTTTTTAAAGTGTTCCAACCCACGTGTGACCCATTCAACATCAATCCGATTGTTTGAATTTATTCAAAATTATTTTTTAATCTTTAATTTTGGGTGGGTGTTCAATAAAATAAGTGGTTCAACCCTCATTGAAAAATGTCATTTTTAAAGATTATTAATGTAAATTTTCAAAAAAAATGATCAAGGAACTGTGGAGGCACTTTTACATTACCTAACCTATATTTTATCAATTTATTGGTGTTATTAATCATAGTTGAGATCGCATACATACCTTCTGTTGAATGAGCCAATCACGGACGCTGTTTAGAAATGAATTTTTGTGGTCTTCAAGTCAATAAAAGATTGGATATACCCAAATTCTCATTAGTTTGAAGCCAACAAATGTAAATACGCAACAACCATCTAAGGCTATACCCTTGAGAAAATCTTTAATGGGAAAAAATTGTCGGCAATAGAAAGATTTCTTTATATGAAACAGCCTTTTGGATGACCTCAAAATCAATCCAAGATTTATATAGATTTATATAGATTTTATTATTGGTTAAAGAAAAAGCAAAAGCATACTACAAGAGTTTAAATATGTATATATTTGTTAGGAATAAAAAAATTTATCAAAGCAATTTTTCGACACTTCAACTCCTGAAACATGTTAATCAATTCTAAAACCATGTGAAAATTTTTTTCTTGCCAAAGACAGTTTAGGTCTAACTGGAGATATTTAGTTTGAAGTTGAAATTTTTGTTTTTGAATTTTTTTTTGTAATGTTTACTTGTTAAATTATTTGGCAATTTTCCTTTAATTATATATTTAGCTTTTCCAAATTTCTCACTATAACTTGAGGGTTTTTCGTTTTTTTATAGAAGTTCATTTATTGTCTCTGGGTCCATTTGTTGCTAGGGCTTTTTGTGTGTTTGTTAAGAAAGATTTAGCATGAAAAATTAATATGTTATTTTTTTTCTTTTAGATGAATAACAAAGCACATTTTAAAAACTGAGATCCATGCATTCAGAATTAAACAGATTATGCCTTTGCCTAATTTAGAGGCTGAAGTTGAATTTTATCCTGTAAAAATATATGCTTCTAATATTGAAGATACTGCAAAAAATTATACAGTTGTACAAGTCCCTAGCAATTGAACTGTTGCAGATGTCTTAGAAGCAGCTCTAGATAATTTTTCAACTCCTGTTGGGCCTGAACATTATGAATTATGTGAAGTTTACCTTGAAGATGGTAATTTCACAGATGATTCTGACTATATCACAGAGATAGGAAGAATTTTATTATACTCAGAATGTCCAGTACAGAATATGAAAAAGTGGAAGGCATCAGTTGATATAAACAATGATAAATTAGGGACAATATCTGAAGAAAATGGAATTGTGACTGAAAAATATCGATTCTACGTTGTCCAAAAAAAAACTGGAGGTAATTTGAATGTTAGTGACATTAAAGTGAAATGGTTAAATGGGCTTGATTCCAAAAGACCTCCTGAAGAATGGACATTTGATCCATATCACAGAGATATATCAGATATAGACGATTTAGTAAATTTACCAGTATTAAATGAAAATGTTATGCTCGAAGAATTATTTAATAGGTTCTGTGCAGGCCATATTTATACTTATGTTGGTGGGATACTCATTGCCATTAATCCCTTCAAATACTTCCCCATTTATAATCCCAAATATGTTAAAGCATATCAGCATAAAAAACTTGGTGAGCTACCACCTCATGTTTTTGCAATTGCTGACTCTGCGTATAATGACATGCTTCGAGAAAAAGAGAATCAATGCATTGTAATCTCAGGTGAAAGTGGCAGTGGAAAAACGGAAAGTACTAAACTGATATTGCACCATTTGACCGCTTTAAGCCACAAAACCAAAGCTACAATCCTTGAGAAAACTATCTTAGCAGCTGGACCAGTGTTAGAGGTGAATTTTATTTTCTATAGTGTTGAACTTTAAAACAAAAGCAAGTAAATTAGGATTTTAAAATGCTTGTTAAACAATTAAACTACTATTTGATAAATTATTTGGCTAACAAAAAAAAAATAATCCAATTGCAAAATTGATTGTTATATTGGGGATTTTTCCCTTCCACCAGACAATTTTTCGAGTTTTTGCAAAGGTTTCTACCTCTGCTACTACAGGTTTATATAAATCCATCTGTAACACTACCATAATGGTAAAGTGGGTGAGAAAGTAATTTTTATATAATATAAGCATTATAATTCTATGTATTATAATGGTCTTATCTCTTGCAAAATAAGCTGTCAAATAAATAAATAAAAATCAATTAAAAATAGCAAAATAATTTATTGAAATTTGTGTTGATTTGCTTAAGCTATTATTTTTGTTGCATGATTTTTTTTTTCTTTTTGTGAAAATAATCTCACTTATAGTCATTTTTTTTGACCAATAATAATTTATGAATTTTTATGGAAGACTGGCTTTTTGATGAGTTTAAATAGATTATTTTCCAGAAAATCAAGCCGATATTTATTGCAATTTTTATATGAAGTAACATCACTTTTATAATTTCATTTTTTATGCCATATTTCTAATAAGGCTCTTTTTGCTTATTACAAATTTTCTTTCATAGAGGGATCACTTATGTTAGATTTCGATTGTGTTTTATAAGCAAAAATGATGGATAAGATTTTAAGGTCAATTTTTAATTATTGTTGAAGTTGCTTCATTTCTGAGAAATATACTATTAAAATTAATTTGTTGTTTAACTTCCATGTTCATGTTAAAAATTCTTATCCCCTAACTTCCATGTTCATGTTAAAAATTCTTATCCCCTCAATTATGTTCTTTTTAGTTTTTTTTCTCATTAAAGGATTGTAAATTTAATTATTCTTTAGGTTTGAAAAAAGATTATAAAATAAACATCCAAACTTTTTAGTTAATAAAGAAGCCCCAGTAATATGACAAGATCAGGATTTTGATGTAATAAAAATACCCAGTCACTGAGAAGCTCATTTTCTCAACCTTTCACTTTGAAGGCGATTTTGATATAAAAAACTTCTGATGGACTGGAGTCCAATTTTGTTTAATTCTCCGTAAATTTTTGTTCCCTAAAAGTTTGGCACTTCCGTAGATTTAGAACTGGTTTGGCTGCTGAGAAACTTTAAAAACATTGGAAAAAAAATGGCTGGCAAAAAACACAATTGCCTTCAACTTCATTTTCATATAAATTAAATAGAAATGAAGGTGTCTTACAAGAAGACAACAATGTTGATCTGATAAATAGGGAGCAGAGTCAGATTTTTATGGCTTTTCAGATTCCAAAAATGAGGAAAATGAAAACGTTGTTTTTTCTTCAGATGATGATGTTTTTTCTGCTCCAACTTAAATTAAGACATCCCTCCTGGTTCTGATATTAACAAATGGGTAAATGGGGATGCTGTACTTGAAGATAATGTGCATCCTTTAACATAAATTTTTTGTATTTAATTCGTCCAAAAATTGTCTTTGTTATGATTTTTTAAATCAATATTTTAAAGGTGGCATATGTGTCATAATGGATGGGGTAATGGTTTTTTTTTCTTTTTTTTTTTTTGAAAAGCCCTCATTGATACCAATAGTCTAAATAGAGATTTTTTTTTCTAAAAATGATCAATCTATAGCATATATATTAAAATGGTTAAAAGGACAAAACATTTATTGCCATAAGACTTTATTTAACTGATTTATAAAATTAAAAAAAAATTTTCCATGTTAGCTTTCATCATCAATGACTAATTTGATTTAATAATTATTATTTTCACGACTATGAGTTAGAATATTAAAAGGGACCTAGGTTGCCTTTAATTATTTCGATTTCTTTATCAATTTATTATTATCAATTAGTGATTTCAATATTATTGCTATTTTGTTGACCTTATCTCAATAAAAAAAATTAACTTGATAATAAGAAATTGCTTGCAATTTATTTTATAGTGAGCAAATGCTTTCTATTTATAATTATAATTTTAGATGAATAACATAGAACATTTTAAGAACTGACATCAGAATTCAGAATGAAAAATATTTGGAATGTTAATTAGGAAACATTTTGAAACAATTTTATACTTTAGACTAAATCATTGAATAAAAATTTCTTGTTAAATGTTTTTCAATTAGTAAACTAATCGTGTTTTAACTTTTTGTTTTCTTCGTGGAATTGTTTTATTTTTAAAATTTATTAATTAATTAATTTAGTTTATTAATTAATATCAGCTCACTTAAAATCAAAATATCAAAGAAGAAAATGCAAAATAATTAAATGAGACTTTTTTAGTAAGTAAAATAATTATATCGTTCTAACAAGTATAAAATCTTGTTTGTTTGCTGCGACTATTAACTTCCGGAAGCCAATCATAATAGTGCTTAGTTAATATGACATTTTGATTAAAAAAAAAAAAATAAGTCTATTATTTTCATTTTATTTGTGTGTTTTTGAAAAAGAAATTAAAAATTTACTAAATAATTTAATTTTGGCTAATTTTTGCTTGAGTGAATATACTTAATTCGTCTTTCATTACAAAACGAATAGATGCGGTATGGCTTGATTTTAAAAATCAAAAATTTATTTTTTACATTTATTGGTAGATGAAATTTTATGTTAATTTTAATTTGTGTCTTTCCATTTTATATAGTTATGGTACTTGCAGTAGATTTTTAAGTATACCAGGATTTCTGTCATTCCATACAGAAGATCTGCTACTCATTGTTATATTTTTTTAGGCATTTGGTAATGCAAAAACTTACATCAATGACAACTCTAGTAGATTTGGAAAGTTTACACAAATTAATTATAGGGCAGATGGTGTTGTATGTGGGTAAGTATCTTTTGCAATTACATATGATGTGTTTATTTATTATCTTTTCTGTAAGATTTGCTATTTGGAAACAGTTCAATTAACCCTATAACACCTGAGCTTCAATGAGGAAATTACAAAAGATGTAGTATTATTTTAGTGTAACTAGGCCCTAATTAACCCTTTCACTCTCTGTGACCAACTGAGCGGGTCATTAGTTACTGTCTGATTTTCCCAGTGACCTGCTGTGCAGGTCATTAATTACACTCCAATTTTCCCTGTGGCTCGCTGTACGAGACAATTGGAGGCGATTTGCAAAAACAGACTAGCAAATTTACCATTGCCTGAAAACAATCTGCGAATATCTATTATAGATCCATAGATGTTGGCAAATTAAATTTGGCTTCATGTAAAAGCATGTACACAAATATTAATGAAATTTTGGAATTAGTTATGGATGATAGCAGTGATGAAATTGAGCTTGGTGAGTTGTCAGATGATGAAACTGAACTTGATTCTGATTATGAATATGAGAAGGAAGATATACCATTTAATATAGTTCCTGATGTAGCTATATTGTAGAAAATTTTGAAACCAAAAACTTTCCTCAGACACCAGATTTCTCTCATGTACCAGAGGCTTATCTATTATTGGCAACTCCCAAGATTGAATTTGGAAACATTATTCTTCCAGTTTATTAGATATTGAAATTAGTAGTACTGAGGAAGAAACTGTTATCCCCTTTGAAAGTGAGCAACCGATCAGACCCAGAGTGTGTGCAGTAGTAAGAAGGCGACCATGAGTCCTTGGTGGTAGATTTAAAAACATCAAATTGATTCAACAAGCAGATAAAAACAATGAATTTTTTGTTAGAAAGGCAACAACAACAGCAACAACAAAGATATAGGTGGAGAGGCTACATGTACATGGTGGAAGAGTTGTAGGATGTGGCCGAGGCATAGATTTAGGTCGCAAGATAATTGAACCATCTTCGACTTGGGAATATATTGGGATTGATAACAACGATAATCCAGAAATTCCTTTCTTTGAAGTCGAGGGAATAAGAGTAAGGATGAAAGAAAATCCTATTCCTCTTGATTTTGTTGAACTATATTTGACAATTGAAATTATTGAATTTTTGGTTTTTGAAGTAAATCGCTTTGCTGAAATTTTTAGAGATGATAATCCAGATAAAGCGGATAACACATATGTAGGAAATTGGGAACAGGTTACCGTTTTAGAAATGGAAAAATTTTTTGATCTAGTATTACTAATGGGAATCATATTTAAGCCTAATGTTTACATGTATTGGTCTACATTGTCAAATGTCAGTGTAGATGAATTGATTGTCCTTTTCAAGGGACGGCTACATTTCAAACAAATTTTTTTTTTTTTACACATATATGTACAGTGGACGTTTATGAATTTCATATTGATCATAATTTAATTGAATAATTTTGCTATTTTTTATTACATTTTATGGCACCTTCTTGTAAATAACGATAGTAAGTCCCACATAAAGACTTTTTTACAGTTATTTGCTTGTAACAAATGTAAATACAAAAATCTCTAAAAAATCCCCTAAATTCCCAATGTAAACATATATGCACAAAACTGTTAAAAGTTTTATAAATCATGGTGTAGCTGAAAAATTTCCATTTATATGAATTATATAGTATGTTTGAGCATTATTGTAACAAATTTAATAACAAAAATAAAGCAAAAGGACCTTTACTGAGAAATATAAGCAAAAACCAGTTGACATCAAACTTACCTTGTAGCTATGCCACTTGAACACGCCATGTTGAAATGGGTCTGTGTTTAATTTACAGACAAGATATCAATGATATTCCAAAATTGAGGTATACTTGAAGCAAGTACTTCAAATTTTATCGTTTTTAACAAGTTTTAATTGAAGGTCATACCATTTATATTCACTGAGTTATAGCACTGCATTCAAAAATAGCTAAAAATATTTTTTCTTGAGCATGGTTGGTTTGTAAGAAACAGAAAAAGCATACTTAAAGGGTTAACTTTTGATGAGTCTTTCAGCAGGTTTAAAAAGGTAAAATGTTTGTTTACTGTTTCTTGCTTTGGACAAGTTTAAGAGACTTTCTTTGTAAACTGTCTGAAACATTTTGTTTTACGACAATGAGGGCCTAGGGCATGTCACACATATAATGAAATTTTGTTTAATATTTCATAAAGCACAATGAAAAAAAAGAAATCAATGCAAATTTTTTTCATACTAGTATTGTGTTCTGTCTCGGTTCTTAATTAGCTTCAATTTTTTGATTCTTAGAGCTGTTCAAAAGAAGTATTTATTGGAAAAGTCACGAATTGTATCTCAAGCTGTTAACGAAAGGAATTACCATGTGTTCTATTACATGTTGGCTGGTGCATCTGACATAGAGAGAAAAGTTCTGCAGCTTAAAACTCCTCAGGAGTATAATTATTTGAATCAGGTGATATTATTGTTACATTCAAGTGTCCTAACCTAACCTATAGGTTTTTTTGATGTCTTTAACATATTTGAACCAATAAAAGGTGTCTTCCTTTCAATTAGGAAATACAAAGGAAATGTAAATTAAGCATATCTAGATTTATAAAGGTGGTATAACCGTTTCTTATATTTTATATTTTTTTTATTTTTTCTCTATTCATATTTCCTTACTTCTCTGTGACTCTGAATTCAGCAGTTTCAAATTATTTTTTATCTATAACATTTTTACTTCCTTAGGTTTTTAAAAAAGTTTTTTTTTTTTTTACTTTTGATACAATTATACTCAAAGTTTAGACTTTAGTTGATATCAAGATACCTATCTTGATAAATTCGTTATAATAGTTTTTAACTTTTAAAGTTTAATAGATACAACCCTTGAACATCCTTCATTTTTTTGTTTAAAGCATTATAAGCGCTAATTTTAAATCGTTATCAAGTGCAGAAGAATCCTTGCTTTACTTTTTGTCTAGTTTTCATCTCTTGTTTTGATGCTTTTCTATGCTTGAAAGCATAGAAATTTCTACAAAAATCAAATTTTGTAAATTTTATAGAAACGTTGAGGCTGAAGGGGTGATATTGACCTAATTTTTACCGTGTTTATCATCTGGGGTAAGTGGCATATCCAAAATATTCTTGAAAACACTGGTAAATATAGTTAAGTAAGTGGGGCTAGGGGAGTGTGTGTGCTAATTAAAATTTATGCCAAATGGAGCATCATGGGAAATTAATGTTAAAATGCAACAGAGAAAGTATTTAATTTAATTTTTTTCTAGAGGTTTTATTTTATATATATTACTAAATGACAAATAGAATAATTTATTGGTGGTAGTTTGGAAGTTAGAATTTGGATGGTCATATCTGCTGGTGTATATTTTTGCTGGATAATTTACTATAGTCTTGTTTAGACAGTAGATAGAACCTTTTAGCAATATGTAGATATAAAACTTTAAATTATAAAGTGAAGTTTACCCTATTTTTTTTTTTTTTTCATTTCATGGTGATAATAATACCCAGTGGTTCTATTTTATAAATAGAGCGTGAAAAAGTTATGCTCTTTTTTGTTTGTTTTCTGTTTGTCTATTTAAAAACGTTAATAAGCGATTAAATGTAAAAGGATAGCAATTTTTAATATCATAATTTATTAGTTTATGTATTACTAGAATTAGTGCTTTGGGATTAATGAAATAATCCTGCTATGATGCAAAGATTTTATCTGCATCATGTTTCATGACTATGAAATTTTTCAAGTAATTAGTTATTCAAAATTTTTTCATATTTATGCCTGTTTATACTTTGGTAAATATCTTATTGTTTATATTTTTCTCATGAAACTGTTTTATTTCCTTAATACATCTACTAGATTTTTAAAACAAAAATTTAGAAGTTTTTAGAGAAAGATCTTAATTCAAGTTATTCTCATCTTCTAGACTTCTTGTTATGAGATTGAGAACCTGGACGAGAAGTATGAATTTGTTCGTTTGAAACATGCAATCAAAAATTTAGGGATTACCAATACTACACAACAAAGGTGAACTTATTTCTGAGTTTCTTCTTTTCTGACCAAAACCAGCTTCTAAATTACTTGGATATCTGCTATTTAGTTTTCAAGAAAATAAAAGTGAAAACAAGCTAATGAAATATTATCAAGTTTAAAATTTCCAGAAATGAAACATTTTTTATTTCAGCAACCGGGCGAGAATTGGTTTTTAATAGTTTGTAATATATATTTTTGATATATATTAAATAGATGTTAAATCTATTTCTGCTTTTTATGGTATGAGATAAAAAGTCTTAAAGGGACCCCAAAGTTCTCAGACATGTTAAAGTTACCTGAAAATTTAAATAAAAAAAAAATTAAAAAATGAAATAAACCATTCTTACCAATTGTAAATATACATTCAACAACATCAAGATATTTTTTTTATAAAATGTTCGCCATTATTCTTTCCTCTTATTTACAACTTTCATAACATGTCTTATTCCATTTTACCCACGGTTTGTGACGTTTCAGTCTCGTATCGGATATAAATAAAAAGGAGAAAAGTATAGCATTTATCAGAATGTCCATCTCACCATATAGATCGGAGCCAAAAAGTTCAAATAAAAAAACAAAAAAAGATAATGAAAAAAAGGAACAGCGGGATTCAAGTGACGATGAATGGGAAGACATTGTAGAGAATGTTGAAAGCATTGATTTGCAAGAGAAAGCGGAGAGGACAAGTTGTCTGAAAATCTAGCCTAACATTTTGTGTGAATGAGTCAGTGTCCAGGGCTGTCATACCTCCCATACCCAACAAGCATAACCAAATGTCGTGTTGATAATAAAGAAAGCATGCAGCGACGTTGAGAATAACAATTTTGTCAAACTACCAGTATTATGAAATTTTGAAATTCTTTAAACACTTTATCTTAAGATCAGGCTGAGAATTGGTGTTTTTTATTTCTTTTATTTGAGATCGATCAGCTGGTGAATTTTGCAATATTGTTTTTCAAATATCAAATTGACATCTAAGTAATTTTTTATTCAACTTTTTCAGGTTTTTTTTTTTTTTTTTAGCTTTCTTTAGTCTCGGTTTGATGTTGCCTGATTGGTAATGTTTGTGGTATCTATTTTTGTACTACTGTTTATATTTCTTTAATATATATTCTTTTCCAAATTTAATTACTTTTAACAATAAGGATTAAAATTAATATTATTTAAATTTTATACTGAGGTATGGGAAGACTATAGTTAACATCAACTTACAATAAAAGAAAATGTTTACATATACTATCTAATGCTTTGTTTAAAAAAAACAAGTTTTTAACCATGTTGGAACATTATTTTTTCTAGGATGTTCTCAGTGCTATCTGCTGTTTTATATATTGGTAATATCACATTTAAAAAGGTAGAATTGCTTTAGATTTCATTTCTTAATGGTCTCTAAAAGCTTTTTTAAACCCAAGTAAAACTCACCTGCAACTGTCAAATCGATCATTTGTCTCAAAAACCACTCATTATTGGGTGCCCTGTGTTTTTTGGTGGATGTGTGTCATGCAATTTTTTCAAAAACCAATTTATAATTTTGCTCGACTGTATTTATTAACCAAAATTTTTGTTCTTTTTGTTGAAAAAAAAACCCATTTTAGCTTGTTTCTTTCCTTTTTCAACAAAAATTTAAGCAAGATTTAAACGTTTTTATCAACTTCTCAAATTGGAATCTGCAATTTTAAAATATTTTCTATGATCTTAAGTGATTATAGAAGACATTAAGCAAGCCTGTATGAGTGCATACTGAAAATGGTCATTTTTGAATATTTCTGGTAAGTGAGACCCTGATTTTCTTTTAAGATTTGAAATTAAAATGAAATGGCTGCTCAGACAACTGCTAAAAACTGCTCTGTTTTGTTATTAAATTTTATACTTTGCTTAAAAAGGTATTTTTTGATTTTCTCTTAAACTTTTTTTAATCGTTTTAGGATTTAACTTAAAGTCAAATTGACTTTCTTAAGGCTTGAGTAATTCGATATATTGAAAATTTATTTTTTATAATTTCAGAGGTTTTGGGCTGTGAAATTTTAAAATGCTGTTATACCAATGTGAAGGAGGTATAATGAGTTAGTTGTTTTATTTAAGAGCATAAAAATTTTTTTCTGTGCTATTTCTTAATTGCTTTACTCAATTTTGATTATAGCGGGGTCTTCATGAGGATGCGGTGTGCGTTGCTGATGAAGAAATTATTGATACTATATCTAAACTGTTACAGGTTGGTAGTTATTTTTTTATTTATAATTAGACTGGGTCTTATAGATAATATTGATTATCCATTATACCAATATGCAAAAAAAAAAAAAAAAAAAACTTAGATAAGGAATATATAATAATAAGGTTAACAAAGTATCATCACCAAATATAGTACACTTTTGTATTCAACTATAAGACCGTGAAAATTGGTGTTAATTGCTTATAAGATCAAATTACTTTTGTTAATTGTGATTGCATGTCTATGTTGAGGTGAAAATGAACTTTATTAACACTAATAATGTTAACTGTTTTAAAAGTAAGTTACAGAAAAATATTGTCTTTAAATTAAGAAAAAAACTTTAAAAAAATTTATGAGGATTTTATGTCGTTTGCTTTATGGTATGAGATAATGAATTTATTTTCACTCTCACAAAACTTTATTCCTTATCCATTCCCCAATCATCTGCCCTCCCAAATATTATTTGCTACAAAATGCCTTTAGATCAATAAAAGTCTCAATCATATTGTTGGAATTTTTCAATATTCAAGGAGCGTTAGTAACAAAACATTGATCTATTCCAATTAATACATGTACTGTTATTATGTATATGTTTCTTTAATATAGATTATCAACTGTAAGAATTATCTGAATTATTTGATACTGCAATAGCCATAGGAATTCCTTGTGCTTTTAAAATTTATCTATCAATTATTTCCATTTCATTACCTTCAAGTTGATACTTTCCAAACAAGAAATTGCTTGTCAACAAACTTCCTGAAGAAGTTAGATAATAAGCCATTAAAAGCTTATTTTACGTTTAGCAATCACACACACATTAAACTTTAATGCACTACTTTAGGCCGTTTTTTGTGAAGTCATTTCCAAGGTAATCTTTTATGTTTTAATGATTAGTAAAAATGAGTGAGCTTAAAATGTTTAAAACCTTTTCTGTAGATGAAAAAATTAATATTGCAAATCAATGCTGCATTTAAAAATCTAATTGGACGTTTATGGTTGTTTTAAAAATGCTGTTAATTTCACTGTAAAAATAGTTATATAAATAGTTGTGTTATTAAGCAGTTGTTTTCTTATCTTTGAATTAATGATTAATTTGGTTTTTTGTGGTTTTATAGGTTGAAAGACAAGATATTATACAACCTTTAATATTACGTAAAACTATCACTCGAGGAGAAGAATATGTTCGTTTTTACAAGAAAGATGAGGTAAAATTTATATTTGAACTGATATTTGATTAATTTAACATGTTTTTGTATGCCGTAACCCATTTTTTTCATGTTATTGTGACTAAAATATGTTTTGAAACTTTTGGTATGCCCATTCTCATAAAAATAATTACAAAAATTTAAAGGAAGTATTTTATCAACTTGTTTGCCAATCTGTTTAAAAATCAGTTTGAAAATTGCCAATCAAAATGATTCCTGGCTAATGTTAATCATAATTACAATTTGCTAAATAGACAGTCAATTAATTATTGGTACACTGAAAGTTTTTATGCTGAGAGATAGTATGAATTAACTTCTTAAAAAATTTTTAAGTCATGAATATTTTCCTTATAATTTAGAATATTTTCTGATTTTGAATCTCTTCTGTGAAAAATTATATATATTTTTTTTAATGGTGAAACGGGAAAAGTTTGTTGATTTTTTAATTTTTCTCAAAAAAAAAGAAGAAATAACGTCCTGTTTGATTGGTTTCAAAAAAAATTAGGGTTATTTTTGACAATAGTTATATCTAGTATTGGTAAACATGTAAGGAAATCAAATTAATGCATACACTCTTCTGATTTTACTTCAACATAATTATTTGTATAGCTTCTGGTAAAATTAGTTTAGAAATTGTATTGTAGAGGCTTGGTCACCAATGAAAATATTATCTTTCATTTTAGGCAATTACAACACGAGACTCCATGGCAAAATGTTTATATGCTTCTCTCTTTGATTGGATTGTGTTACAGGTTGTTTATTTGTGGTAAACCCTCTCCATCTTTAAACAGCATTCTAAAAACCATAGTTCCTCATTATATTCCCCATTTTCAGATTGCAGTAATAGTATTAATTAAAATATATTTATAAAATTTATAAAATATATTTATGCTATATCATAACTGATATAGCATAAATATAATTTATTT
>JAUZNK010050820.1:0-15962 GCA_035046665.1 Euphysa ruthae
ATTAATTAAAACACATCTTAGTGTTAGAAAGTTTTTTTTTTTTTTTTTTTTTTCAAATTTTTTCCAATCACATTTTATAAATCTATAATATCTATTTATAATTTTCACTTGAGCTAGGTCAGAAATATTTAAAATGTCAACGAAAACAACAACATTTTCATATCAGCTAAGAATATATTTTATTGAACTTAATTTTCTTTTTTGAACATTTATAAAGGCAGATGAGCTCCGTCTATTTATGATTTTTAAGTTGAGTTAAAAATTGGCTAACAAAAGCTGAAACTCTTCCAGATTATTTATATAGCTCAATACTCGTGGCCTAACCATATTTTTATGTTTCTTTTGTGGATACGTGACGCACTTTATACCACAAGTCACCCCCTTTTTATGAATTTTGCAAGAAGTGAATTAAGTGCTTACAATTGTACGATTGCGCGAGGACTCAATTTCGCATTTGAGTAAAATATGCAACGATTTCATATTGAATCAATATAAAAATACGAAATAATTTACATGTCTTAACATTTTTTTTATTTATGTTAACTATGTTTCTAAATTATGTATCTGAAAAAAAATATATGTTGAAGCTCAGTTTTCTAATATAAAACAGTTTGTTGGTATTTATTTCGCGGTTGATCACTTTTTAATTATTTGGCAAATGCGGAGACCCAATTTCGCATTTCAGAGTTAGGTCTAAAAACCGCGAAATATATAATCTCTATGGAAATTAATCCAATTAAAGAGCGCCACATCATATATCGGAGTATGTACAATATTAAATTCTTTCATGGTAAACATTATGTATTTTTTTCTATGCCCTGCTTTAAAATAACAGAAACTAATAAGAGATATAAGTTGGGTTTGTTCTGTTATTATCAATAAAGTAGAATCTAAAACAGGAAAAAGGGAGAAACGATGGGTAAACGAGGGAAATCGATCAGAAAAAATGACTTGGAAAGACGGGATACGGGTGGATCGAAAAAGAAACGGGAGGAAAACAGTCAAAAAAGTTGAAAACAGTAGCTATATTGTTTCTATTATATATTATACATATTATATTGTATATTATTTCAACGTTTTACCCTTTGCATGCTTTTTGTTTCCTTGTGATATCTTTTGCTGTTTTAAATCTTCTCAGGTATGTGATTTGAATGGAAAGTTGATGTAGTTTATTAAATTGAAACTACACCCTTGCGTCAACTTCGGGTAATTATTTCGGGTCGTACAGTATTCGTGTATAAAAACGAAAGAAGAAAAAATGGAAGCTGAAAAAAATATTCATCGTCTGCTTTCTTTTGGCTATCAATCAATAAAACAATCAAATGGTCGATCAAAATATATAAAGGTTTAGCGATAAATATTTGCACCACTGCTGGTTTACAAACTCAGGTTAAAACATAATAATAAAAACGGTTTTGTGTTTAGTAAAAATGGGATTTACATAACAAATGGTATTTGCTTGGAGTATACATATATATAAAAGCTATGGCTGATTTTTTTTAAACACCGAAGGAGGAGTAAAGAATTTAATATTAATATAAAGTAACAAAGTGCTTCTAACGTATCTATATTTTTGTCTTGGGGCCAACAAATAGTTTTCGAACTAATTTATGACAGAAGGGGCCACGGATTTGGTTCTGGCATACTTAGAGATCTCATTTGAGCTTATGTTAAAGAAAATCATTGGCTTCGAACTGGGCTCGAAAAAAAAGCTTTAGGATCTGAAGTCAAATGCCTTATTCGCTCGGCCAGACAACCATCAGCTCGGCGAGACAACCATTTGTCAACGCATGAATATAATTTCATTTGAAAGCAAAATTTCCCAGTGTAAACAAAATGAATTGGGTGCAAGCAACAACTCAGTAGCTTGGGCCGGTGTTACCAACAACCAATCAAGTAAGTTTTAAAGTTTTTACCCTCAATAACCAAGGACATTAAATGAGTGACAGGAAAACTTCCTCCAGAAAATGCCATCGGTGAATTGTCCACGTCAAATTTCCCGCTGAAAATTGCCTTCCATCAAAATTACCTCCGAAAATGTCCTCTTGTTGAATTGCCTCCCATCAAATTGCACCCAAGAAAATCACCCCTCATTATTTACACTAAAAGCATAAAGGCTCACAAGTTAAGTAAAATAGGAATACGTGTGTAAATGTTTACTTCATTAAGATAAACCATAAAAAAAAAATTAAAGAAAAAATATATGCTCTTTTTAACGAATGCCCTTGTTGAATATTGTTAAAATAATATTATTAAAATCTATTTTAAAAATCTAGAAAGAGAGACATTGTAAAACAAGAGTAAAACTTACAATCAGCAATGAATTTTTAGAACAGATAAATGAACACACGCCCCAATCAAAGTTGAATTGTGAAGCAGAAAATGTTCGCGAAGAAATAAAACGAAGAGCAGAAACATCAAACGACCTTAGTCGGCAAATTCTAGCTGTGAATTTGCCTTCCAGAAATACTCGTGGTGCACAACAAGAAAGAAATGCTTCTCCACAACAAATCAATGTAGCAGTAACACCAGTCATAGTGTTACCAGCTGAAAATGATGAAAAATTGTCGCTAAATGGTAGTGGTTTTGGGGATTGGGAGCAAGTATTGATGTTTTTATTCCAACATTCAATTCAATTTCTTAAACATTCTAGTCATTCGTTTGATGATGGAACCTTTAAGGCATGAAATGGTTTTACAAATATATTCTTTACATGAATGTCCGTCTACGAAACCCGTTATTTTCCATCAATATGTGGAATATGTACAACAGAACTGATCAGGAATTAACGAAAACCAACAACAGCATAGAAGGATGGCATAGAAGCTTTCAGGGGCATCTTTAACCATGTCATCCTAACTTCTGGAAGTTCACAGATACATTGAAGAAAGAAGAAGCCTGTGTTCGAACACCTGTTTTGCAACATCAGGGTGGCCACACCAGTTCAAAGGAGGTGATGCGCTAATTTTAATGCACGGGTTATGAGAATCTTCGAGGATTATCCCAGCCGACTGATTTTGGACTGCCCTCGAAGTATTGCACACAATCTGGCATTCTGACATTTTTACGAATTTAAAATTGAATTAGAAAAGTTTTTATTCTGTTTAGCGACTTTTTAGTGATTATATAGTACTATTATTTATTTTTTAGTCATTTGCATATGCAACTTGAGAATAAAGTTGTTTACTTTATTTTTAAATGGTTGCAGGTAAAAATGAGGTAAGCATCAGTTTATGAATGAAATTCTTTCCTTTTTTAGTTGTTCTTATTTTGTTTTTACCAAGGCTTTTCAAATGGTAACAACTTTTTGATAATTAGGTTTCTGATGAAATAAAAATAAAGTTAGTAAACAAGTGAAAAAATAAAAAATAAAAATTATGTCTCACTCTAAATACAAAAATAAGAAAATTTTCTGTTGCTAAGTATTTTAATTCAACCATTTTTAATTCAACCATTTTAAATAAATTTTCAAAGTTTTAAAGAAATGTTAATTAGAGACTTGGCCTTAGTTAGAGACTTGGCACTTAATAAAGTTTGAGGGTGCACGGTGGGTGGGCGTTATTTAAAAAAGAATAATGTTAAAGCGAGCAAACTCGTTATAAAGAAATTATTTTATAATAGATTATAATGAAGAAAACATTTAAAGGTTTTACTTACGAAAACTGTGAGCCTTTATATGTAATTAATGGGGACAGTTTTCCGGTGAGCAATTTTATGGGAGGGAAATTTTCCGACTATGGTGCACATGGTTTTCCAAAAAACTTGTGTTTCTTTTACTTGCATAACCGTAAAAAGTTTGTATTAATTAAAATTTTAGGTTTTCAGTTTACTATGCTCAAGTTTGGGGTTCCCAAGTCTTAGTCCTAATTCCACTTTTTTTATTATATATTATTAACTTTAAACTTCCTGTTAAAAAATTCGATTGTTTATCACTTTCCTGATGACACAAACCTCTTATACATTAATAAATTGATTAAAGTCTTGTGTAAAAAGAAAAAAATATGATCTTAAAGGTATTACTAACTGGTTTAAAGTCAACCGTATTTCTCTGAATATAAGCAAAGCTGAATTTATTATTTTTCGTAAATCTAGTAAACTAGTAGATTCCGAATCTTTGAAGATTAAGAAAAAAAAGATATCCTTCAACTAGTAGAAAATATCTCGGAGTATGATTCAGGAGTACTTGTGATGGTAATCTCATACTATGGACTGAATAAAAAACTAAAACTAATCAAACAATATGCTTTCTAAAATACGTGATCGCTACAATAATACTTTTTAAAAAAAGTGTAAGATTCTTTATTTGTGTTTTATACATGCATTCATCAAGAAATTTCATTGGTCGCCGTGATGCCAATTGCCAAAAAGTAACAAAAAACAATTTGATAGAACGACCTTCATACCTGGTTACAGTTATATTGCTTAAACAAACTATGCAATCGTTTTATGTTAATTTTATTTACTTTATGAAGTAGCGAAATACACGTCAACGAGTGGATCACGCAACTGGATCATGATTTCAGAACATGGGTTAATCAAGCATTTTCATTTGTTGTCGCTACCCCAACTGATTTGATTGGTTGTTTTTAAAAAGAGCTATATCATAGAATAATTGTTTTTTTTTCATACTTTTTCAAGATAGCTTTATCTCAAATATTAAAACGCTGGCTTATCATGCCAGAGGTAAGGGGTTCTCTTTTGATTCTCTGAAGATAGCAAATTTTAACGTGGGTCCTTCAATTCCGCACGTTTAAAATAATCCAATCTTCCAAATTTCTTTTAACTTTTAAAGAATTTTTTTTTAAATTTAAAATTTTAAAAATTGGCTTTTATTGCATCTGATGGTTTTTTTGACTTTTCGAGTATAGTTTTAGCGCGACTTTATTTCTTCTCGAGTTTTTTAAACTGTTTATTAGGTACAGGTACATCTGGAAGGTGTTTAATGCTTACCTTAATGCTAGTAGACCAATGTTCAGCACATATGCGACCCCTCCAGAATCGTTTCTCGTTGAGTAATTATTATTTATTTATATTTTCTGCTACAAAAATTTACAGTGTAAATAAAAACTTAAATAATTTTTATAAAGATATATTTAAAAAGTGACCATAAGCTATAGATCTTTACTTTATAAGAAGTTTATTATTAAACCTATGCTTTCTCTAGCCTGTATGTAAACGACGGCAATGTAAATTCTTATGATAAAAGTTTGAATTCAAATTACGAGGATAATTAATTAATTTTACGCTATTTTTTCTAATATTATGATAACAATACACATTTAGTTATCAGCTGGTTATTATTACGCATGTTTAATTTTATATTCAGCCCATTAAAAACAACTGTGAATATTGTGACCAGTTATTTTTCAATTGATCATTCAACAACTGATGAGATATATTTATAGTCCATAAAGAAATATTCTTTTGTAATCGGCCAGATTAAACAAGCCTTTCGAAAGAATGAAGATGATTATAAGTTGAACTGTTGGATTAAAATATGGCAGTTTTTTTTATTTTTTTTATTTACGTAATAGCGGGAGATCATCCAAAGTCGAACTTATTAAAAGACCACCAACGGCAGGGCTTGAACCGGAGGCTTAGAATATGGCATATTTAAGATGGCAAGGATAGGTACAAAAGTTATCTGTCGCAACAATATTATAAATTTTATAAATCACACACACAAAAAAAAAAAAAATTAAAATTTTAATTAATATAATTTATATAAAAATATATAAAATGAAGGCCAGCGAAATTTTGTGAAAAAATTCCACAAAAGTTTCTTCCCTTAAGGTATGTTATAGTCTATATATATATTAGGTCCAAGGATTATGTCCAAGGAACCAAGAAATTTTTCCTTGAATTTTTACAAATGGCCAAGACATAAAAGAATTTGAAAATTTGTAATGGTTTAATGTGGGTTTCGTGAATGTATAATTTTTAATTAAACATTATGCTGAAATGTAAAATAAACACTAATACAGGCCAACAAATTTTAAAACTTTTTATGTATGTAAATTATAAACTTTTTGAACTGGAAAATTGCCTTCCATGAATTTTTGGTGTATTAATGGATGTTTGCAACTAAACTGCTTCATATCCTGTGCAAAAACAGGAAGCCAAAGTGAATAGTATCTACGATCCAAGACAAACATCCCAGGAATAATCGGTTCAAGTAAGCATACTTAAATCTCAAAATTATCCTCCCTTATACTGCACACTAAAAGTGAGACAAGACGCACCACTTCAAATACAGTAAACCAGTATAAAAATTGAGCACTTTTTTTTTGTTTCCTGATAACCCATTTTTTAAAAACTTTATTGACCTCATTTCCATTCTTCTTCCTATGCATCTTTCAGGAGTATAAAAAGAGCTGCTGCTTTCACCTGGTGAACATGATTTGTTATTTCGACATGCCCAGCCGATAATACAGCTTCCGCTGAACCAGTTGTTTGTTTGTGTAAGTTCAATCAACTCAACCTATTCACTGCCTGCTAACCATTCGCCAATAAAACTCAGTGTTGCGATTTCTATATTCAAACCTCCCATCATAATAATCGCCATATTTTAAGCGATAATGCCATTGTACTTGTTTTAGTAACGCATGTACTGCTTGATCACCAGTAATAACTGGAACCTGGTTTGGATTAACACTTGCAATAGTTTTTTGAATAACATGAATGCAGTGTGAAACAGTGATATGAGAATTAATACTTTCATTGTTCCCAGGAATCAGTGTTGAACGTGTTGGAATATCATTTTTATATGGTAGTAGGCAGATGATAAATAATACTTAATTTCCTCTGATTACACTTTCGTCGATTGGAAAAAATGCTAGGTGTCTGTAAGAATTGTTTTAAATAGACGTGAGCATTCCGGCTTTTTCTTTGGTATGGATTTGATGTCTGTATAGTATTCAGGTAAAAGGATCTCATCATTGTTGTTGACATTAAAGTTTAGATTATAATTTCGTCTTGTTTTCTTGGGCTCATGTGTTGGATGTTGAAAAAGTGAAATTGCTGCTCCATGAAAATGTTTACTAGGTGATATTATCGATTGCTGAAGTAGTACTAGGCGATATTATCGATTGCTGAAGTAGTAAACAAGTCGCTCATTAGCTAGATTTTTTTGCTAGTTGTTCAGACTTTTATAAATTTTTTTGGCTATGTATGTTTTGATTTCGTCGACACGGTTATATACACTCATACCTAATTCTGCCCTTTCGTCGATCAGACCTGAGTATACAAAAAAGAAAATACGAGACATAAATGTGCTAAAAGAATTTTCAAATTACAATGTTTTCGATGTAAACGGATAAAACACATTCAGAAAAAAATTTTCCACAAAAAGTTCAGATATTAGAAGGTATCACTTAAGATAAAAACAAGAAGACAAGAAACTTAATCACGCAAAAAGCTTTTTAACATTTTTTTCAGCTTCGTAACCTTTCAGATATCGTCAGAAATATAAAGGACGTGGTCGCAAAAACATCACAAGCATTTATTATAGAATATATATCGTTTTCGTTATATTATATATTTTTAATGAATGTTGGGTTTCTAGAAGAATGAAGAACAGAATAAAAATTTTAAATTATTTAAAAAAAAAAAAAATTGTAAATTTTGTAGGGGATTTTATTTACGATGAATTTAATATAAAAATAAATTATTTTCGTTTTATCACCGGTGATGTTTCAGCAACATTTCAAATAGGTAAAAATGTTTAAAAAATAATCTTTTTTTTTAATATAACATTATAATACATGTTGAAGTACACAACTGCAATACAAACCTTTTCCCGGGTCTTTCAGTGAATCTTGAGGTCGGTATAAACTGGTAGTGTTCCTTGGGTTCTTTTGTGTCTGACATTTAAAGTGAAGTTTTTTCGACCATGTTTAATACAGTTAAATTTCAGCAGTTGGCCAATAGATAAATTTGCTTTCGTAGTTACCTCACTTGAAGTTGAAGTAATATTTGTTCCGTTAAGAATTATTTGGACCAGCATTTTAAGACCCTCAATGCAAAAGTTTCTATCAGACTCTTTCTCTTCACGGAATATGTACCTTCTTATTAATTTTGTAGCTTCAACGAAACACATACCGTCGACTTTTCTGTTTTTGGAAAGTGCTTGTAGAACAGCATCAGTGACTAAATCATCAGTAGTTAGTAAAACAGTACTCGTTATGCCTTTTTTTTGTCCGGGTATATAAAATAAAACTTGTGCTTGTGCAAATCCATAATCTTACTGTTATAGCGCAAAATGATGAACAAAACAGCTTTTTCAACTCATTTAATTGGAAAGGTAGAGCGGCATTTGAGTTTTTCACTTTCTTCTTAATACAGTATACTGATAAGACTACGCCGTATAGAATAGATCCTGAAGGATCTGTTTTTTAGTTTTTTGAAACAGTTTTATACGGAGGTAGAATAAACATAGACAAGGTTGTTATAAAGCTCCTTGACCGCTACTAAATCACCTGGACTTAATTTTGCTAGTATTTTTTCATCTGACAGTAACGCGGCGTCGTCGCCAACACAATTGTCTAACTTTAACGTCATAAACTGCCGTAAGTGTTTTGAATCATCATTCCTGTCGCAAAAAATACATTTATAGTGAGTCACCTTTCCTTCAAATGACGCTCTTGTTCCTGGCGTTGAATATGTACTTGTTAACTGTATTTCATCGAAGTTTCCATCTTCCTTTGCAAGCATCAGACGGTTTAGATGCTCGTTCAAATTGATGAATGTCATATTGTGTTCAACATGACTTATGAAACTTAGCCTGCTTTAAAACAAATGTCTCAAATATAGTGTGGCTATCTACTGATAAACCATTAATAGGAACTTTTAACTGAAATATTTTGTCGAATTTCTTCATATTCTCAGCTAAGGATTTGTGCATGTTTTGCGGATTGGTTAATGTTGGCTGGGAAAATTTATTTATTTTTCTGATTTGTTGCTGTATGACAAACAAAACACAATTCCCAATTGGTTCGATCAGGGAAATCGTCTTCTAACTTTCGCTTTTTGCTCTTATACACCCAGCTCTCCTAGTAAAAAACAACTAAAATAAGTTCGTGTTGTGGTAAATTTTGCTTTGTATTTGAACAAAAATTAATTTTAAAAATGATTAAAAACTTTGATAGTATCAGAGGAATTATATAACTATGATATAATTAAAAACAAATGTAATTTAAAAAATGTTTGTATGAAAAAATATAATAGGATATATCTCTCTCCATAGTTATATATATCAAGATATAGAGAAGTTTTCAACAAATGAAAAAACTTATTTTCAAACAATTTTAGGTATGTATTCTTTACTGAAAATGTTCATTTGTTATTTCAAGTAAAAAAAAAAAAAATTAAATCAGGGGGTGTATTTTATGCTTAACAAAACAAAATCTGTATTCTATGTGTATAAATTTAATATTGTTAGGTAAAGACCTTTTATTAAATATTAAATATGCTAGCTTTTGAAAAAAATTATAACACGAATTATAAAAGCAAGTTTTAAAAGCTATCATGGGTCAATATTTTATAATAAACCCTTGGTTTTTCCATACTTAATTTTTTCGTAAAATACAAAAAAGAAATATACAATTAATATACTTATTTAATCAGTTTTCAAATACGCTTCTAATGGTGATACCATTGTGCTATTTCAGTAATGTATTTTTCTCCCTGCCAACACTTATCTGGTTTGTAACTTAGACAAAAAAATTTTTTTTCTTTGGGTCTCATCAATTTTATTTAAGTAACACCTAGTCTACAAGTGTACCAATTTTCATGCTTAGAGCACCATTTTACACAAATCAATCGTTTTTAGTAGTTAACAGACCTAAGAGGTTGAGATGAAGTAAGGAAAAAAGAAAAGAAAGTGAAAGGCGCTAGGCTGCAAAGAGTTGTAAAAAAAGGTGTAAATTACACGGGGAAAGATTAAAACAACTACAAACTGGGCGTTTATTGGGTTTATTACATAATATTTTTATTTTAAAAATTTGATTGCGTCTTTTAAGAGACATATTAATGTTTTATGGTCTATTTTTATGTTATTAATAATTTTTATTAACATATGTGCATCATTGATTTTTAACAAAACCCTGCATTATCGATTTTAGCAAGTCTAATTTGTTGTATTTTTCCCTCATACCTTGCGTTTATATTATAATATACTACTACATGCCAAGTTTCAGAGAATCAAACTTGATAACAGCTTTGTAATACTTTGAAAAGAAAGTTGTTTTACAGCTTTGAAATTTCAAAATTACTTGGTGAGTTTTGAAGAAAAAAACACTTTTTTATTTTGTCCGTGTGACTTGAAAAAAATATTTGTATGAATCTAAATGAGATAAAAAAATTTTTTTTCTATGGAATAAATTTAATAATTTAATAAATTTAAGCTGCATTTGCTTAATTTGTGTTATTTCTATCTATATTTTTCTCTCGCCTTGTAATTATTATTTTTTTTGTTGTTTTGTTGTTTTTTAGTTTGAATAATTTTTTTTCTCATTTATCGAAATTTTCGTCCATAACGAATTATACATGCGTATGGTAATTATAATTTTTTTTACAATGATAATTTAAATTTATCATATATACATATATATATATTTCAATTACATATAATAATAAGTTTTTGTGTTTATGAGTTTTGGTTTTACATTTGTTGTTTTAGTTTTAAAAGAATTATAAAATGTTAAAACAGCTTTCCTTCGCAATATTCTTTGGGTTAGTCTGCAGTAAAAAAAGCATTACCTTCGGGATTTCAAAGCCAAATATGCGTAACAAAGGAATAATTCTCGGTTCTCATATAACGATTTCTATGCTTACATGTTCACACAGATGTTTAGCAAAAGATGACTGTCGTGGATACTCGTACAACACTAAACTCAACAAGTGTATTTTGTACTCAACATTTGGTGATAATATTTTTGACATGGGTTGTTTTCGTACAGAAAAACGAAACATGACAACACTCTAAAAACCCTTCGTAAGTTAATATTCTTGCGTTAAGATTTAGAGGGTTGCGTGGTGAGCCCTTCTCTGAAAAATTTCCTATATTGCGGTGGTAAGCAAGCTTTATTTTATTTTTTAAAATATGATATCAAAATTAAAAGGCAGCGTAAACCAAGCGAAACTAAACAAAGCATAAAGTAAAGTAATTATTTTAAACTGGCACGAATTGATATCTTATAGAAAGGATAGCACAAAAGGTCACTAAATCTATAATAAATTGCGGTCCAGCAAGTAGGAAATTTCAATTACATGAAACAAAATAATGTAAATATTTGAAAATTGAAAATTATACTGGAATTTTGAATTTTATGTAAAAAAATATCCTTCTTCGTCTAGATATTTTAATAATGGAATGTTTTGTTTAAATTGGATTACCTTTTTAATTTTTTTTTTTATTTTTTTTTATTTTCCACTCAAAGTGAAAAAAATGTGATGCAATTTTAGCCTTGAAATTTATTTGTACGTGAAGAATTTTAGCTTAACTGGTACTAAACTGATTCGTTCTCATTATTAATTTAGATACAGTCAGTTTATATTTTCTGATTGGAAGCTTTTTCCAATTTGAATTACATAGCAAATGTTCAAAATTCTAGAGCAAAGTCATGTTTATAAACCTTTGTTAATATAGTCAAAAATTCATTGATTTGCCAATGACCGTTTATTCAAGATTATAATTTATATATCAAAATTATTGGCATTTATAACTAGGAAATGATTTTTGTTGTGATTTCGTTTGTCAAAAACAAAAAAACGACACGCTTTCCTTTTTTTTAAAAAAAACCTGTATTCGTGGATTCGATTGTACTATATATAATAAAACAAATTTAATTATTTCCGGTATCGTGGCAGTATTTGGATTTTTTTTTCACAAAAAGACTGGCAAGCAGGTTAATCCAACTGTAATAAGTGGCGTTATTACCACAGAGAGATCACAGGAGAAAAAAAAAACTTTTATTGTTTATTCTGCATCTTTTTTATAATATTTATTTCATAATATGAAATATAGTTCTAAGATAATTTCTCCCCGGATAATTTCCCATCAGATAATTGCCTTCAGACAATTTCTCCTGGTCAATTTCCCCCGGACAATACACCCTAGGATAATTGCCCACGGACAATTGCACTCTGGACAATTGCCCCCTAGGATAATTGGCCTCCTGGTTAACTTCACGCCTTGTAATCTTACCCTTGGATAATTAACCCCAAAGTATTTGCCTTCCTATAAATATTTAGTCAAAAAAAAAAAAACGAAAAAAAAAAAAATAAATATAATTTTTTTAAATAGAATAAAACATATTTATGTGAAAATTGACCTGCCAATTAAAACAATATAACAAGTATTTAATTGAATTTTGTAAGTTTTATTTGGAAAAAAAAGTAATACAATATTGTAACCAAAAGAAAATCATATATGTTCCATTTATCTTAAGATCTAAAAAAGTTGTGACCAACAGCACACAAATGATCTTTTATTATGCGTTGATTACAATCAACATAACGCCTACTTGAAGTGTAGGTACATGTCTCCCTTGATTTTGCATAATTCTCACAAAAAAAATATCTTGTTTTCTTTTTTTGCATTGGATGGTGCTCGTTTACTTTTGATGCATACCTCACCTCTTCAGATTTATTAACTTTCTTTCGTGCTATGTTAATACAGTCTATTGAGTTGACAATAAGACTGGAAACCTCATATTTCCGTCTTATTAATTTAAAAATTCGACGTTTTTTTCGACTGTTTTTTCAGTAGATATTCTTTCTGTAAATTATCATATTATGCCCATCAGCTACTATAATATAAGGGATAGCGTTAGTATTTCCACATTAGTATTTCCTTTCACCCAATGTGCCCCTTTAACCAAATAATGCCAGTTGTATTTGGAATTCTATGGTATTCTAGCTGCAGCTCTTTTGAGTTTGATCTAAAATACCTTATAAAATACCTACTTTGTAGCCGTTCTCATCAACAGTTACATAGTTGCTAAAACATAACGTTGAGCAACAGCTCCACTTAAACATCGCTTAAACAAAAGTTTAATACTTTTAAAATACGAAAATTATATTTGCTTTCTTGCCTGGTTGTTTTCAATTTTTTTTTTTATAAATTTTTGTTATGGATTTTTTTACCCGATATCAGTAGAAAAGAACCCCTCCTCCTTGTACATGAATAATAATGCATTTAAACATGTTGTCTGTCATTCTCTTTGTGATTGTTTATAATATTTTAACTAACCAATTAAAATCTATTTAAAATAAAAAACTGGGAGAATTATCGGGTGCGAGGGGCAATTATTCTGGGGAGGAAATTATTTGGGAAGCAATTATCCAGGGAGCAAATAGGAAAAAATGGAATTCTCCATCGCCATCTTTATGTGTATATTTTATTAATCCTCAAAGTTTCTGACATGTATTTTCCGATTGCAAAGTTGCTCTAGAAGTAAAGCGGTACAACTGACTGCATGTTGATTATTTCGAATAGAGATAACAGTAAAGTTTACGTGGATCTTTTTAACTACCTACAGTCCTACAGTCATAGCAATCTAAAATGCCTGATATCGTAATAGCCCATGATAAAAAATTTTGAGTTTTTGAACTGACAGCGGAATTTCGAATTAACTTTACCAAGAAAATGGTTGTAAAGAAAACGAATCTTTAATCGAGGGTTTTTATCCAAACTACGCCACAGTGAATTAAATTTATTTAAATATGAGTGCCGTTGGGATTATTAATAAAAATGAGCCGTTTTTGATATATTTTAAAATAACATATTTTACCAGAAAGCGAAATTAACTTAAAAGATGATTTCGATATCAGTATAATTTACTTATTGTATTTACTGTTCAAGAAATATAAAACGGTTAGATCCACCATTAATAAACAAGCAACATCTTGATATGTCATACCCACTTTACCTGCTCAGAGATTAGTGAATATAATTAACAGGTGTTAGTTCTTGTTAGAAAATATCTCCATAATTAAATATAGTTTGAAAAACTATTTGCATATGCTACAAAATCGGGATAAAGACTAGGCTGCAGATATCAAAACTCTCCCATTTTTTCAGAATAATCTTATTTTTATTTGTTATTTTTTAAAGTTTCTTTAGTACAATTTTTAATTTTGGGGGTAATTAAATCGTATCATTATTTTTTGTTTTTTATAGTCGCAACAAGCAAGCACTTCAGATTAACACCCTTAGGATGCGAGAGATATTTAGTGGTTGCTAGGAATTTATTTGAAAACTTATGGGAATCCACTATACAATAAGCATGAGTTATTGAACTTTAGTATGTCTAACATTTTTTTATTTTTTCTAAAGCTTTCCAAAGTTCTTAAACAAAAAATAAAATAAAAGGACCCCATGGACTCAGCAACAAAGATTTTAAATATCGCTATTACCTTTAAATATTAGGTTGCAGTGGTCAAGCAAATAATTGTTGTACTGAAAATAATCCGTGTGAACTTAGTGAAGGAGATTGTGATAACAATAATCATTGTAAAGGTGACCTTGTCTGTGGAACAGATAATTGCCCGTCAGTTACCGATGATTGTTGCACAAATGGTAAACATAAATTATTTTAAATATATGCATGTATCTTATTTAGAAAAACTGTGGTTTTTAGACTAAAATAGCCCATCATACCTACTTTATATACATACATACATACCGCCATATTACAATATGCCAACTTTGTATACTAATTGCTTAACATTAAGAGAGATATTTTTACTGTAGATTTGATTTTGTAGAGTTCGAAATATGGTTATAAAACACAAAACAGACAAAAACGGAAAAAGCAAAAAATTATTATATAAACAAGATAATTTCGCATGAAATGTCAACCAATGTATATTTGAGTGATATTTTAATTTTAGATTTAACCAAGATCTTTCAAAATAACGGGCAGTGGTGCTCAAAAGAAGAGCCATGCGATCGCTTCGAGAGAATGTGCAATGCAAATTACGAATGTAAAGAAGGTCTTACATGTAAAACATGCCCGGTTACATCGCTATGGTCATCTGTTACAAAATGCTGCCAATAATACTCAAAATCAAATGTCGAAATTTAAAAAAATTATGCCAACTTGAAAATTGATTTTTGTCAGCCAATTGTAAAACAAACGGTTAAGTTAAAATATAATATGTTGTTTAATTTTTTAGAAAAGCATTCATGGGTAAAACTATTTATTCTTTGGCTGCGTTTTGGGAGGCAAACTGTTCCTGCCATCAAGTAGTTCAAACGCAATATGAGTAACTTTAAAAAAGAACATCACCGCGCAGTTAAGAAAGATGATACAATCAAAGAAATTTTAAACACTGCAAAAAACAAATCTTTTATTTTTCTTATAAGATTTTGGTATGATTGCGGTAAAGAAAATCATTGGCTCCGAAGTGGATTGAAGCCAAATAACAGTAAATCACATCTTGAAACAAAAATTGAAATTTCGCATTAAGAAAATACATTTAAAAATATTTTGCATCACTAACTTAAATCAAAATTGATTTATCATGATACATCACTTCATAAATTTATAACTATCCTGTATCAAGATACATTGCATTACCAAAGACTAAAATAAACCAATCAAAATTTTCCTTTTCCAAAACTAAATAAAAACTTTTAGAATAAATAATCATAGATTCAAATTTCAAAATATAGTTTGCTACAAAGTATAATTTTATGTATATAGCAGTAGTCTCGTTATAATTTTGCTTATAGATAGTACACTTGCATATGTTCCCTAATCATTTTTAATTTCTTAACTGTAATTGGCGATTGCAAGTAGATTCATTTGTAAATAGATTCCAGAGAATACAAGCTTTAAATATAGGATAATTTAGTGCCAGGTTTTTTGCAGAATCAATTTCGAAAATTGATTATTCCTCTTTTTATTAATGTAAGTATGTATGTATTTATGTATGTATGTATGTATGTATGTATG
>JAUZNK010050831.1:0-15960 GCA_035046665.1 Euphysa ruthae
GTAAAACAGTAACATAAACTGCATAGCGGACTGATACTTCCATCATTGTCAGAAATAATGAAAAAGTGACTAAATCATGTTTGACAAAAATTAGTTTTTTTTATGTATGGTAATGTTCACATTATCAAATGTGTTGGAAATAGCTGGCTGTAACGCAGAAAACTGATAAACTGAATTTCATCCGCAATAGTGAGGTTTTGATTTGCTAAATGGAGTTATTTAAAGAAACTAAACCAATTAGAAGCAAAAAGTCTCGTAATTTAATCAAATTAAATGAAATTTTTATCTTTCCCAAACCGATTGAAAGTTAGTCAGTTCATGCTGAGTTTATGAAACCGCATGGCTAAAGAGTAAAACAACTTAGAAGAGACACACCTAAAAATTTTTCTCACAATTACAGAGCTCCAGTTAATTATAGTATACTTGGGTGGTTTACAACTGACCCTATTGAAAAATGTTTTGGAAAGCTGCGACAAGTGTCCGGTGGGACTTAATTTATAGATGCAAAGTCTGTTATTGAAAAAATAAACATTCTTGTTTACTCGACACTTAAGGTGCAGATGGACATTCTTGTGAAATTTGTGTTAGAGAACAAATCATACGGATATTTATTTGATAGAAACGTTTATTTGAGTTTGTGGAGCCCTTGAACAAGGAAGTATGGATGACACTAGTTTACATACTGGTTATATCCAAAAATGTGAAAATATTGAATTGGAAGATACCACTTGTTGATATGATAGATATAGTGACAACACTGATGCTATCAATAGAGGAGGGTTTAAAATTCTAAGTGATCGATAACATTGTTCAGTGGTCTTTATTTTGTTTTATGTTTTTCCAACAGCTTTCAGGGAAAGTGTAAAGATCATTTTGCATTCAACAGTTTTTAGTATATGATAACCGATAAATATTTATTTTATGTCAGCAAAAAATGTCATATCTTGTCAAAGTTATTTTTAAAGAATCATGCGATATTAACCTCAACATAGTTTAGAAACAAAACTGGACCCTAGTGTTGAAGCTATCATAGTTGCTGCATTTATATAAATTAGTTAAATGTAGTAACTATTTATATATATAAGTCCTTCCATGATATCAAGTCTGAGTCAATGTGTTCTTTGAAAATTATCTTAAAGTCATAATCTCTATTTTTAAATTTGTTATTTTTATTGACATAGTGTTAGCTTGTATTTCATGCTCATACCCGTCTCAGCCTTAATTTCATTACAAAATAAGTAAAACCAGGGTTTGAAAATACCACTTACTTTTATTACGGTAATGTACCGAATTTCATAAAAGAAAAAATGTATGAAAATCAATCATAAATCCACACATTAGGAAGGTAACGTCCAATGCAACACGTGTTTTAGTAATATTTATGGCTCTAAAAAGAGCGGTTTTGATAGCAAGTTGGTATGCTTGATTTCTTTCTTGATTTGTTTCTTTTCATTAATAAAATTTGTATCTTAGGGCTAAGAATCCGACTCAATTACAGAAAAAAAAGAATTTGTGAAATGCAAATGAAGAATACAGGTTAAAGTGAAGACATTTTAACATGGATTCGCCATTTTTATTATATTTTATCCCCTCAATTTTATGGCCCTAAGTGAAGTTGAAATTTGTTGACGATTTTTTACTCAACATGTACATCGACGGTCCGATATTTCGCCAAATAGCCAGACTATTAATTATTTCATTTTTGCTTATAGATTTATTTTTCTATACAAACCACACATCTATCACCATCGTTTTACCGTCAACCTATGTAGTAAATCTTTGAGTATTACAAATAAAACATTCTCTTTCAAATGTATAGTAATTAGTACATATTATACGAGATGTCCAGCTCAAAAGTTTATATTTATATGGTCAAATGAATAAAAAGTCGAAATCGAACTCGATCAGTTTTTATTCGTTTTAAAAATTTATCCAATAATAGATCTAAATACCAATATAATTACAATAATATATCGCGGCGCACGGCTATATAATCTTTAAAGTTTCCCGCTAACAAAGTTCCTTTTTTTTTTTTTTTTTCAAGCTATAGTTACATATTTAAAAAAAAAACTTAGTACGCCATCATAATCGTTCAAAAAAAATTGTTCATGATTGATATTCGAAAACCGAACTCAACAAATTTTGCTTGCCACGAGTATTCAACACAGCTAATAGTGTGAGATATAAATAAAAAATCTATCACATGATATATCGCTTCGCACTCGAAGGTGACTAGTCTTTTTGGGTGAGCATAGAGTGGAATCTGGAAGAAGTCGTTTCGCCTCGACTTACATCACATCACATCACGTACCTTTTAATCGGTTAATGATAGCCTAACGGGGATGTGAAACACTAAAAAAAATCACGTGCCTACTAACCGGTTAATGATCGGCTAATGGGGATGTGATACAATAAAAACCCTCTTAGGGCCAGATAAATTTCAATTCCAAGAGATTTTTCTTTAAAGAGTTTTGAATTTAGATATAAAATAATATTAATAATAATAAATATATACTAACTAAGCTACATATTATCTTTTTTTACCTTGGTAATGATAGATTCCATTTATTCTAGGAAATTCGTAGCCTTTAATTATAATTTTTCTTTTGAAGACAACAGTTGTATAAATTTAATATAAAAAATATAAAAAGATGACAAATATTAAACCTGATTATTTATTAATTTCGTAAGTTTGTTTAAACATTAAATAAAGAACGAATTGTTGGTTTGTTTGATTAATATGTAATTCAACACGATAAATTCAACTGAAGTCAAACATTGTCAGACTTTGTCTCTAAATTTGGATTTACAGTTTGTTGTAGTCTTAAAAACTATTTATAAAAATGTAATTTTTATCTCATGCTCAGTGCAATCACAGCATGGAGCACTAGGTGTCGGGTGCATATACTTAGGTGATGAGATGAAACAATTGATCTCTAAAGTGAGCTTTCAGCCTGGAGCTTTTTTTAGCCTTTGGCTGGTCCTTGAGTTTGGCTATCTGTGCCAATCTGTAGTCTGCCCCAGACTCAGTCACAGTATAAGTTTCGTTTAGTGCAGGGTTTAGCTGAGGGTATCTATTTACTTTTTCTATGTCAATTTTAAAAAGTTTATTTCTTTAGCATGGTCGTTCAACCACCTAAATGCTACGTAACTCCCACTCATGTTCTTTGGTCATCCCAACGGTTTTGACATACTGATGTGGCTGTTTGGGATCTTTCGTCTCAAAAAACTCAGAGCCATCTTGCCTTTGATTTATATCTTCCAGTTACACTCCTTTGGGAGTGTTGCAGGGGCGAAATTATCAAACTTATTCCAATCACCATGTGTGGGGGTGATATACAAAATACGGTGTTTCTCCGGAGAGAGCTTCAATATTCCCCTGTCGCAGCCACTATTTAAACCGTCACATAGAAGCGTCAATGGAAATAAAAATAAGCCATCCTTATTTTGAAAAATTCCTCCATCAAGTGCAAGAGCTATGTATTTCTCTCCAGATCCTTGCTCACCGGGTTCTCCTTTAGGACCAAGAGCACCGGAAGAACCAAGGTCTCCGTGTTATCATTTAGGATCACAAACACCAACAGGCTCACGCTCACTGGGTTTTCCTGTAGGACCAAAAAGGCCTAGGTCTCCTTTAGGCCCAATTGGCCCCGTTGAGCCGCGTGTCCAAATATGTTCGCTTGTTCAATATATCCAACTTGTTCAATATGTCATTTGATGATCTCTGTATTGCAAGAATTTTTAATTTGTGCGAATATTACTTCCCGTCTTGCAATACCATAAAGGTATTGCAAGAACAACGTCGAGTTATCCTTTTCAGACGACCCGGTTAGTGTAGCCATAAATAAGTATGCTTCACATTCATCTATTCTTAAAATAAGACATAGAAACTCCACAAGAAACGTCTTTGAGTTCTCTTATATCACCCCTGATGATGTTCCCTGAAAATATTTAATTTAAGGAAAAAGTACGTGGTGCAATCCTCACTGACATACTAAAATTATCTTCTAAAATTTGCCGAGATACACTAACGGATTGCATAAACAAAGCAATTAATGAATTATAGTATCTTCAAAAATGAAGATGCTACACTTAAATCGAATTATAGACCAATTAGTATTTCACCATATTTGAGCGAGTTATGCTCAATCAAATAACTTCTTATATGAAAACGAACTTTTGTTCATTTGTGTGATTTTTCGCAAAAATTACAGTACACAACACGTACTTTCTTTCATCTAAAAAACTGGCAGACTTGTATTGAAAAAGGGGCAGGTATGTTGGTACAATACTAAAGGACTTGTCAAAGGCTTATGATTGTTTGCCACATGACCTCATCATAGCAAAACTAGAATCATACGGTTTTGGTAAGAAATTTTACTTTTAATTAGCTCGTATTTGACTAAGCGTGCGTGAAGAGTTAAAACATTATTCATTTTTATGTTCGTTTAAGTTATGTTTGGAATGCCTCCTTGGACCTCTTCATATCAAAATATTTATTAACGATTTATTCTTATTTATAACGATAATCGATCTCCTTAAATTTGCCGATGACAACAGATTGTATGCTTGTGATATGGATTTAAAAGCAATAATAGCCCGTCTAAAGAAAGATTGTTCTCGAATATTGACTGCTTCTCTATAAATTCCATGATGACAAATCCGGCAAAGTTGCAGCTTAACTCTTCAGGGAATATAAAATTTTCTCATGAGTTATTTTTGGCGATAGGGAAGAAAATATTTTACCAACATATGAAGACAAACTTCTGGGGCGGCAATATCGGCTGTAAGCTAACATTTAATGGCCACATTAAATCAATTTGTAGCAAGGCAAACAATAATGTCAATGCCCTAAGACGCATCAAAGCCTTTTTTTCTTTAGATAATAAGGCTAAGGTTTTATACAACGTACTTGTTTTATCAGCTTTTAACCCTTTAAACTTTAGCGAAGTACTATTACGAGTACCATTATCTTGCAAAAACGTCAGAAACGTCGGAAACGTAATAGTACGCACGGCAGTTAGGTCACCTTTAAGTTGATATATCTGGCACCATATAAACTTGGGGCGCAAATAGTTGATATTTTTAACTCTTGATATATTTGCGGAAATTTTAGATCTAAATGACTTCCCATTATGCAATTGCTACAGCGTAAATGGAAAGATAAAAATGCTGGATAAAATTATAAAAATTTTGTAACAAGACGAATAAATAAAAAAGCAACCTTACAACAAGTTTATGATTTTATGCTAAATAGTGGCTCAGACCTTTCTTCACTCAGTGATTAAGGTTCTCATGATGCAGATAACTTTATTATTTATTCAGAAACTGAGGAATCAATTTTTATGGACGGTTAAAATTCACATTTGCAAGGTGATATTTTTTGAGGAAAAAAATAAAAACATTTTGGACACTCCTCAGCTTCTAACTTCTGCTGTAAGAATAAACCTCCCTTTAGAGGAGAGCGCTTGCATATGAATAAAAGAGCTAGTAAATTTTAGATTGTGTTATGGGAGATGAGCTCCCAGTAGAAGAAATGAATCGTAGAGATCGCAAAGTAGCCGATTAAACAAATAACGATGACAATTAAAAATTTTAGATAACTGTAGAAATCTGTACATATATTGCAGATCAGCTTAATTTCTTTTAAGCAGTCAACCATTTGATGTACATGAAAACTATTGATGGGGTGAACTAGAACCTAGCCGGTGAAACATGAAAAGGATGCAAAAATTAAACCGGTACGATTACCGTCGAAAATTGGAAAATTATAAATCATTATTAGTACTTCTCTGAAAATTTCTATCGAGGAATCTTTTCTGCTTTGGAACGGACAATTAAGTTTTAAACGATGTATAGATACAAAACTTGCCCACTTTGGTGTTTGACTCTTTTATACTCCTTGAGATGGTTTGCCCTTGTTTTTAGCATTATCACAAAACGAAAGTTTTTTACGTTATTGTATATAGGTTTTTTCATGATTTTTTTCATGTCACCTTATTTATTGCACTATTATTATTATTTTTATTACTTTGGTGTGTAATCTTTCATATTCTGTGAGTTCGGCTTGTGCCCGGTTCCTTGTTTTGAGCAATATCACACAAAGAATGTTTTATAAATTATTGTATATCGGTTTTTTATGATTGGTGACATTATTTTGCTTATTTATTGTATTAATTGTTTAAAACTCAGTTTAAAAATCATATCTTGATCCTTTTCACGCGTTATTTATTGAAATATTGCGAAATCGCGCTATTGCAATAAATAACCCGGTAACTATTTGTGTAGTTATGAAAAAAAAACTATTTTCCCATAATATGAATATTTTCCTCAAAAAAATGCAATAATATCATTAACAAAACACAAAAGAAAGCATTAAAGTTGGTATATAAGAGGAAGAAATTTAGCAAATATTTTAAAGTTACCTGGATAAACAACTATACACACTAAGAATCTGTGTTTCTTAGCGCACGTATTCTTCAAAACTCTCCATGATATAAACCCTGATTCTATAAAATAACTTTTTTATATTAAAACCATCCATATGAATTTACGAGACCAGAAAATACCCGTCTTACTAGATAAGCACTCTAGATCTTCCGGCACATATGCAAATCTTTACTTACTGGAGTATAACTACGTGGAACTCGGATAGCCACCATATAATGAATTCCACCTCATGACAAGAATCCAAATCTGGCCTTAAAAAAGGGTCTGACAAGGGGTGTACATATTAATTGTATTATGGTTGTTTTGGAATAGTTGAATTTAATTAGTTATACTTATGTTATAACGATATTGTATTATCAACTTTAAAAAAAGTATCTATCTATCACGATTTCTTGTATCTTGGCTACGTTTAAGTACGTTCCGCACCTAATTCTTAAAACTTGATCGATATAATGCAACTGAGATAGATCAACCATTAGGGGTTTAAATTTTTCGCTGGTCGTTTCGTTATAGACCGCCATAAAACAATCTAAGGAACCAGGGGTAAATTGACACCCTTGAAAAAGTTGCGGATTGATTTTCTGTCGGCTGGGAACCAAAAGAGACAAATTTGGTACCTTTTTAAAAGCTGGCGCCGTCCATTGACACGCCGACAACACCAAAGAGATGCGAAGATAAGTGTAATGTTGTCGTGGTGACTCCCATCTCTGATCAGCAGGCCGAAATAATTCGACCGCTCTGCCTTTCCTGTTAGATCATCCAAAATGAGAATTTTCTTCTTATTTTGACCAAATCTATTGGTTCTTCTGGAATATCAGTGTATATCGTAACAAGGACGCATTAAACTTTAAACATAGTTATGATCACTTAATACGCTGGTAGGTCCAGTCAGTAAGCACAAATGTATAGCGCTTCATACTGCCGCTGTCGGTTAAGTAAGAAGTTCTGCATTAACCTTGTTTTACCGCATGTTATCGGCCCACATCTGAATGTACTCGTTGAATGCTTTGGTAGGCAAGTATCAATTACTCGGAATTTCATTTGAACGCAATTTTTATATAAAATTATTTATACGTTAACATATTGGGTTCAAATGAGTACCGATAAATTGAAACAATGAAGCGTTCCCAAGATTACCAAACCACACACGCAGGCTCATCCAACTCTACCAAATATAAATTATTTCAAGAAAAAGCAGGACGAGGCAATACTTTGCCATGTGCTTGCCGAGGAGAAAATAGAAAGAGTCAAAAAGGCAATTCAGCGTGAGGCACCCCTAGAAGAAAAGTTGGCTGCACTAAATGAAGACGATTCTGTTAAGCCACTTCAGATGCTCAAACTTTAAATCCAGATGCATAGATTAAATTACTCTTGTATTAAAACGATGCTTTTTTGTGTGCTGTAGGTTACCTTTGGCTTCCACGAGCACGTGTTAGGTTCTCATAATATCACTCTGTGTTTGGTGCACCACCAGCACCCAGTGAGCTCGGGTAGATGCTTGTTAAGATTCTTGCGTGCTCTTTTCATAAACAGTTTCTATTGCAGTGCTATATTTGGCTTAAAAAGTGCGCATGTTTAACAGGGATTTATGCTGATATACTCACGGCATCGGTCGTTCATTACAGTAATTGCTTTACGCTCGACTTGATCCAAAATTTTGTAAAGAAATTGGTACATCCTTGCATGTAAATAGGTAATCCTTTACCTGCTTGGCAGTATCGATGAAGAGAGTGGCATCTTTTCCTATCAGTCGCAAGCTTTATTGGGACTCTCATTTTTATTTGCAAATGATGATTCGAATACTTAGGTTGTATTGATTGAAGTTTATGCTACCACCGTGTGTGCCTCCAACATATGCTTTGATTGAATGGAACAAGCGCGTATTCATCTGACCTCCAATCAATTATGTCACCAGGTCTGACACCGCCCATTGAAATAGTTTACAGGAGCGGGACATGGAATCAGCCTACGTCTGTGTTCTTGGTAAATCCAATATAAGCGGGAAGGCTGCTCACTCCTCCAGTGATGTCCATAGGGTTGGGACTAACATGGGTTCCATCCTCGAGTTTTGTTCCTGCTGGGAAACGCAGAAACTCAAGTAAAGTCACTGAAAGAGCACTATTGTTAGTTTTGCGATAGATGATTTCATTGTAGCTGTATTCATTGAGACCGGGAGGCCGGTCTTTTCAAGCAGCTTATTAACTGAGCCGACTAATGTGGACGCAGGGTCGTAGTTTCCAGGGGTTTGGCGAATTTCTTTTACACGAAGAGCCATCAGGTTTTTTTCTCTGGAACATCATAGCAAATGTATGTTATGGTAAATTGAGCAAATTGCCATGCCATATTGTCCTGGTAAAACAAAGTGATCTGTATTAGACAGATTAATATAAGTCGGTGCCATTTTTAGTCATCCTAGTAAAGCTTATTCTATAAAAGAAACGATAGAGTTTTCTGCTTTTTCAACTTCTTGCGTGGGTATCTATGATGATTTTCTTGGCTTAAAACGTTCCATGCCTTGTCGTGACTTCCTTGCTCAGCGTGATCCATGACTTGGTTTGGTAGCTTAATACCACTTCCATTTTGCAATTTTTCGTCATCACTATCTTTTATGGCCGTGTGGGGAACTAGGCGGTTTTAGAGTCGGCTATGGAAGGGACTGTCGCCGTTGTGGCACCTCCCAGGGACTAGTGGGTTTTGCAATCCGTAGTGGGGAGCCATAAGTCCTTTAGGACTTATGTGCTGATGCACTGTACTTATTTATGTACTTATCACCTGATAAATACTGATGTAGGCGTGGACGGTTTCATGTATATAAACAGTTGGACAATTAATAATGTGCAGGCGAGGAGGTTTAATATACATAAACATTGTACTAGTGGACTAAAGGGTGTTTAGATTTTGGCAAAGAATCTGCACAGGCCATCGCAGTGGCTCAAATAACTCCATAGTAGATATAAATACGAATACCATTACAATAAAATATCGGGCAAACAGGTTTTGTAGTTTTTATAATCTCTCCGTTATCAAAAATTTTTTGTTTGTTTCAAATTACATAATTAAAAAACTTGATGAGCTATAGGCGTTTAAATAATACGCCACATGCGCTCATAAACGAAAATCGAAATGAATTTTGCGCTCCAAAAATATTCAACATGATATTTTGATATTTAAATAAGAAATCGTTTACAATTAAGGTCGTGGTGCAAGTGTAATTTAAACTTGCTACTGGAAGGTGAAGAGTTTATGTCGGCAAGCATAGACTGGAATGTGGAAGGAACCATTTTTTGTTTTCTTGCATTTTAATGTAACTTGATTATTTATTTAGTTTATTTGAATATTTTATAAAGAATGCATTATTGTTTTGTTTGATTAATTTGTAATACTGCACGATAAATTCGAGTGACATCTTTAAATTTAAAGTTTAATAATGTTTTGAAAGCGATTGATCTCTAAAATGCCCCGAGATTTTTTATGAAGAAAAGACGAGTGACTTTGCGCCCTCTTTCGACCAATTTTTATTTAGTGGCCTCTTCAAGCTCTAAGCATTTTTCTGCATTTCAGTATTTTCTTTTTCATATAGTGGTATGTTCGAACATATTCTAAAAAGAAATGAAACTCGTCTTGACTTATGACGCCTTCTTCAAGCGCCTTGCTGATTAGATCTGCAAATGAATTGAGCTTGTTTTCTGTGAGAACATGCATCTGGATGTTTTATTCAGCTTTGATACTTAATCGAATATGAGGGAAGCTTTGTGCCAACATTCACGAGACCGCACCCAACATCAACGAGCTGATGATTGGAACGACTGGTGATGCAATCACGGTAGCTAAAAAGCCTGTTCTAATGCCACCAGGAACGACGCCTATCACAACAGCCCCGACATAAACACCGTCGACAACTTTGACGATCCAAATATATTTGCAATCAAGGCTTTCACAGAAGTCAATATTGGCCTCTATATCCTTAAGTTTGCCTACCTGTGTCAATCGGTAATCTGCCCCAGACTCGGTCATAGTATGGATTTCATTTAGTGTAGGATATAGTTTAGGGTATCTATCTGCTTTCTCCATGTCGATCTTATAAGGACGATTTCTTTAATATGGTCATTCAGTCCCATAAATATTACGTACTTCCTATTCATGTTCTTTGATCATCTCACCGGTCTTGACACACCCAAGTCGCTTTTTAGGATCTCTCCTCTCAAATCTCAGGGCTAATTACGTTCGATTTTTTTATTCAAAGACCCTACTTTGGCAGTGTGGCAGGCACGATCGTAGCAAACCTATTTCAAACATTGTTTGGTTGCGGTGATATAGAGTACACGGTATTTTTGCTGAGTGTCCTTAAATATTGCCCTGTCATAACCACAAACTGATCTGCCAAATAAAAGCGTCAATGGTGAGAGATATAAGCCTTTTATATCAGTTTTTCCCCAAGTCCACGCTCTCCGCGTTCTTCTTTAGGACCAGGAACACTAGATGATACACACTCATCGCGTTCTTCTTTAGGACTATCAACAAAGGAAGGTCCATGCACACCGGTGTCACCATTAAGACCAGGAGCACCTACAGGTCCACGCTCACCGGGTTTTTTTTGAGGGAAAGATCTGCCGTAAGCCGAATTAACCCATTTAAGCCACTTTTTTTTATAATACCATCTAAGGAGATGAACTACTGAGACCGAAGTGAAAATGTGTGTGGTTCGAGCCCACTTGATGACTGCACTTACGGTGAAACCACCATTTTATTTCGGGCAGCATATTATAGCAGGATTTAGATGGTGCATGCCTGTCCTCGTCCTGTGTCCCAAATTCGTAATATATGTATCTATATAATAAAAGAAAAAACCATGTTTTACCGCACATTATCTGTCTGCATACCAAAATACTCGCTAGATACATTGGTAGGCAAGTATCTATTACCTATTACCTAGAAATTCATTTGAAAGCAATTTTTATCTAAGGTCTTGTACACGTTGACACATTTTGTTCTAATAAGTGCCGATATATTGCAAAAGTGACATGTTATTATGACTAATGATCTCGCAATTTTTTTGGACGCAGTGGTGAACAAAATTACCAATCCAAATACGCAAACGCATCCAACTCAAGCAATTCTAAACGATCTCAAGAAAAAGCCAGACGAAGCAATACTTTGCCAGAGTTTTCCCGCGATAAAAAAAAAGTGTGAAAAGGATATTCAGAGTAAGGAGCCTCTAGAGGAGCAATGGGCTGTATTAGGTGGAAAAGATTCTCTCAGGCCACTTCAGATGCTCAAGCTTAAAAGCAAGATGCCGACATTGTAGGCAGAACATGCATTACTTAATAGATCTGAATTTTACAATAGAGCGCGGCAAAAGTTATGTTCGTCATCTTTAACATGTGAAATCTTCGCCGATATACATCTTAAATTAAAAAGTAGAAATGTAGGTTCTAACGTGCGCGGTGAAACTGAAATCGATGGTCAGTTCAGGTTCCACCTGGAGCTGAAGAACTCGCTAAAATGCTTCGGCAGCAGAGGGCAGCCTCTTCGAAGTGTTCCAAAAGCATTCAACGATTATTAAGTGGTTAAATTTGTAGATCTTATGGATCAATACTAAGAACTCCTAGAATGCTACCTACACCACCAATAAAAAGTCAGTCAAATTTGGAACCATTATCTTCCCATTAAGAATTTGATGTATTGGCTCAAAATTTTGATAAACACTTGACCATGAGAGATTTCGACGGCGAAACACAACAAAAGGAAAATGGTATTGAACTACCAAACCAGTCCATGCACCAGGCTAAGCAAGGATATCACGACGAAAAATGGGACTATTTAAACGAAGCAAGAAAACTTATAGCCTACGTGATAAATAGGAAAAAGCAAACTATATCGTTTATCTCAGCGACTAGGTTATACCAGAATACATAATAATGGCACCGATATTCATTACTCTCCCTAATAAACATTGCTTTGTTTTAAAAGGACAAAACGTTAAAGTAATTACTCAATTAAGCTGACTGAGGCCGTCTCTTTTCCGGGAGAATAAGAAGTGTTTCTAATCAGTGCTAGCTTCCCATACACCTGGTACAATATTACAGAGAAGAGCTACCTACTGATTCTTCCCGCAAAGGAAGTCTGCCTAACCCCTGGAACTTATATTCCTGCGTCAACACTATCAGACTCAATTAATAAGCTGCTTAAAAACACAAGCCTCTCGGTCACAGTGTATTTGGCTTTGTTGAAGTCATCTATCACGATAACTAACCATAATGTTCTTTCAGGGACTTTACCTGTGCTTCTGGGTTTTCTAGCATCAACCCATGTTATTCCCAACCATGCTGACATCACTGGAGGTGTAAGCAGCTTTCTTTTCTATATTTGCATTGTCAATAATACAAACTTAAGTAGGTTCCAAGTCCCGTTCCTGCAAATGGTTCCCTGAGCAATGCCAGTGCTAGTGATATATTCAACCGGAAAAGTAGTAAACCTGACTATAAAGCTTACCAATTGAACGTGTATTCAAATCAATCGAAGTAGATGTTATAAATACAAATGTTGATAGCATAGACGTCAGCCAATACTACTTAAGTGTTCGAAACGGCATTCGCAAAACGAAATGAGAATCCCAATAAAGCTTAGTACTGATACTATTAACTTCATCGCTATTACCAAGCAGTTGAGTATTACCTAATTACATGCAAGGAGTTTCCATCTTCTTTGGAAATCTTTGGGGTAGAATCAAGCGTATAGCAGTCTCTGTAAAAAAGGGTTGCCGTGGCTGCTCTGCCGTTAGCTCAACAAGCCATCTTAGCGGTTTTTTCCACAAAAGTGGCCAATAAAAGAAAGGTTGAAGGCTGTGGCTCAAGTAGCCACCTACAAAGAAAAACTGATGAGTCTTGTAAGTGCTAGGCTTACCGCTGCACTACCGATTCTGTGAGTCAGCATACGTCACTCTTAGACCTGCGCGCTTGTTTAAGTCATATCTAACGCTGAAATTTCTCGAGAGAATCTCGTGGTAGCTGAGGAAGTGGTTATTACTGCACCGACAGTAATTGTCAAGTTCCATCTGTTTCTGAGATGATGCAACAAAAACGGTTGCTACTGAACGATATGTCCCTGCGGTAGTCTTTATTTCAAACGAAGCCAGAGATTAAGTTGACTGCCACTGTTGGCTGGAGCCGCTATAACATTCACATCTACCAAATGATTTTTCAAGAAAGCAGAACTGACACACGCTGTCAAAAATTTCACAATAGAGCGTATGGCCAAAGAGTAAGCTCTTCACCATACGGACAGGACTCTCTTCTACCAGCTAAATTAGACGTGCAAAACTTAGTTTAACCTGAAGAATATTTGGAGAGTTCCTCTGCCTGACCACGTAATTATAGCTATTTTACGTGGATCGGCGTTTGAAGGGACAACACAGAATCCTAAAACTTTGCAAACTGTGGACTCACCCGGCTACAGCTGACCGCTAGCTCGAGAGAGGTGATTGAAATCGTTTACAAGCCTGCCTTTACCAGAAGAAACTTAAAGGGCTTCTATATTGCACAAGAGCATCCACACTGGATGTCACTAGGAAGTTTTGCACGATTCTTATCGACTTCGCAAGTTATGTGGGAGGCACCGCAATTTACGCATTTGATTTAACATCTGATGGATCACCAATTACACATTCGAGCCTGGTTCATAGAGGATCTTTATAAATTGTCGGCACCTTCATACAAGCACCAGCCTATCCCAACACAATTATTTACGGTGGTCTGGTCTCGTCAGCTGTAGAGATGACAATGAATCGTAGTATTACTTCTGGCTTTACGGAATAGTTATGTCAACAACCACGCAGCTCGAAAATTGGACTGCAAAAAAATTTCCTCATTTTCAGTAACTCTTTGTTGTTGACAAGCTTCCAGATCCGGGTAGAGTGGACGCCGCCACCTCAATAATCTTTAGTTATGACAAACACGAGCTTTCCGGTAGCCACTGGGTGCTACCCAGTCGGATTCCATATGATCGTGTTGCAAACACATCGTATAAAGTGAAGTGATTCAACTCATTCGGCCTATCACCAGACGCCGAAGACATTATATTAGGGCACCGAACATTCTTTTGGAAGTGGTTTGCTGAAATTAGCCACAGAAATGTCATCGAAGGTTATAATTATAAAACAGCGTGGGTGTGCGGACACTATGCACTTTTGTTCTGCAAAAAAAGCGCCAAAAACGGAGGAAGGACAGAAAGCCAGCTCCAGATAAGATAAAATAAGTATGTTTTCCAAAATTAACCAATTAAAAAACGCAAAGTAGGTTTTCATAATAATTAATCATGAAAAAAAACTAGAAGACGCTGTTTAACTTTAGGTTAATTCGGAAGGAGTCATTCATATAACAAGAGTTGACCAAAACGATTGACTTCTGACATTATCAGTAAATACTTAGTAGTATTACTATTAGTAAATACTTGTTAAAAACAAGCCTTAAAAAGGACTTTAGTTGTAGCTAGTTTATTATATTAATTATATATAAGTTTATGAATAATTATTTTAAATTAATTTCTTTTTAAATCGAAAATATTTTTTGTAATTAAGAGAGTTTACATATTTAAACTTAAAAATATTATTTCATTCAGGGATATGTTTATTCCATTCAGTCACGCACTGATATTTTATTGCGCTTGTACCATACTAGTTTATTACCCTTACTACTAAGAATATTGAAGATGTTGGTATCTTTACTATAAAAGAAGAAGTCTTTTATAGAATTTCATAGACTAAGCAACATACGAATCAAACATTAACATTATTTCAAAAATATTTTTGTTTGTCAACTCAGGCATTAACAATTAAGAGATAGAACGCATGTGATGATTTATAAAAATTGAGCGGCGTTTCAGGAGTCATGCGGCTCCTATCATCAGACTAGTTACAATTAAAAATTTAAAGTTTTTATAGAAATAACGTAGGCTCGAAATCAAGTGTTTTTGAAAGGTATCAGTTAGTTTATTAGTGACGTAGTAATAACGCGGACCATCTAGGAAAGTTTAATAGATGTAGACTTTTGTGGACTGATGACGAGGAATGTTTATATCGTGGGTAACCAGATATCGGGAAGAGTATACGAAATTCGTTTGATATGATTAGGTTCTTTGACGAATTAGATAGCTTCTTTAATTTTGCGAGAGACAAAGCGAGGTGCGAAGTCGATGATCGATTTGTTATCCCATTGAAATGAATGATCCTTTTCCCATGAGTGTATAGCGATTTTGTTAGATGTGTCGCATTTTTTGACTGCGCGCTTGTGTTCGTTAGTTCTGCTTTTTAAAGATCTTTTGGATTCTCCGATGAATACACTGGACAATTTTGGCATGGAATACGGTAGATGATGTTGCTCTTTTGATCGATTTCGAGAGGGTCTTTTGAATGCGAAAGTAAATTTCGTGTCGTCTCCTGCGAGTAGAAAGTCGTTCAAATATTATGCTGTGTTAAAATACGTTTTAAGGATTCACTTAGGCGAGGGACATATG
>JAUZNK010050842.1:0-32723 GCA_035046665.1 Euphysa ruthae
AGGGAAGATAATAGTAAGGGGTCATAATTATACCAATTGGCCTTGTAGAGAAATGACTTTACTTGGAAGCCCAGATAGAAAACCTCCAACCTATTCTGTTCCATAACTCACTTTTCAAAATCATCTATAAAGAAGAACAATGGATTAGTATATCTTTTTTCTTTGATAAACAAAATCATGCTGAATTTACTGAGATATATCTTTTTAAATGTTTAATCCCAACCATGAATAAAACTGTAACTATTTCTTGAATATGAAAAAAATTACATATTCTGAACGATGTAATTTTCTATCGAGTCAATACTTTCGAAAAGAGTTGAAGGTATTGTTTTTTCCTTTTGATATGATGGTATGATATATATTTCAGTTCATCATAGTTATCAATAGTACAAGTTTTCACTGTTAAATTTAAAAAATAGAATTACAGTAATAAAATTAATTAACAAAAATTTTTCTAGTACATTTTTTTTTTTTTTTTTGTAAAAGACGCAAATAAAAAGTTAAACCCAAAAATTGCATCTACTGTTACTAATAACTTAGGGGTTCTAATTTTCGCGTGTATTTATTTTCGCGAATGAGCAGTTTTGGTTTTTCTCGCGGATATTTATTTTGACGAATGCCTATAAATAGGAACTTTTGCAGGTATTTATTCTCGCATAGTAATTCAACCGAACTTTTTGACAATCTGGTTTTATTCTAAAAAAGATTTAAGGAAAGCTTTTGTCAAGAAAAAGTAAGAAAATGGCAAAAAAACTTACTGTTGGGAAAAAGACATACGAACAATATTCAATAACATATATAACAAGCAAACAAAAGCAGATATAAACAGCCCAATTTTGTTAGATTGAATATATTGTTACTAAAATCAGAAAACTAAGGCACAAAATGGTTTTCTAGGTTTATATACCCCAAAAAAAAAATATTTTTCACCTGCATTTATTTTTGCTAATGGTTAAAACTTTGTTCGCGGGTATTAAATTTCGCGAAATCGTCAAAATTAGAGAAAATTTGTACCTGCGAAACTTAGTACCCTAAGCTAGCTAAAAGCTTTCTCCATTTTTTTGCTTTCTTGCTAGTTGAAAAATCAAATTCTATTTTTCCTGTTGATATTGAAGTTGTACTGATGAACACAAATACAAAAATTAAAGCTTTCCTCAGATTCTCATCAGTGATTCTTCTAATAAAAAGAAAATATTTACCTCGACTGAATTACTATCAGCATTATCTTGAAATTTATCAAAAAAAATTTCTCTATGTCACTGATTCAAATATCTCTGAAATTAATGCAGACGATAACAGGCTGATTTAAAGACAAGGAATACGACCAAACATTACCATTACGTAGGTAGCAAAGCAGTTGGTGTTCATCAAGATGGTGAAAACTTTTATTACAAAAAAAGAAAATCACGTAAACAAGAACAGTTATTAGCATATCAGTTCCTTCAAAAGATCCTGTACTACCCTGTATCGCTGTCATCTATCAGACAGATTCTATGATATCGGAAAACTCAAGTGTTGTGTCACTGAAATGCAAGGAAAGAAACCCATGGGCAAAGCCATATATAAAAACCCTCCAAACACACATCAAAAATTAAGGAAATGACTCAAAATGGTATCAAAGCAAAAAAAATTTACGACGCAAATAATAGCGAAACGGGGGGAGTCTTTGACTCAATATCACGAAGGAGCGAGTTGAGAGATAAAAGGCAAGTTTACAGACAACAACATAAAAAAAAATTGAGTCAAAGCCCATGTGAAAATCAGGTTTGACAGATGAATTATCATCACTCATAGATATGCAACGAAAAGATCAGAACTTTATCAGAACGGTTTCTTGTCTGTGAAACAGCTACTACGTTTTCCTCAGTAATGGCAATCAATTGAGAGGTGTAGTTATATTTTGCTGTGAACAGAATGGTGTTTTGTCAATTGACACAACTTTCAACCTGTGTTCAAGCTGGGTCACCGATACTTGCTACGAAAAATTCCAGTATAGAACCTCCAGATGGTAAGTATCTAATTTTCCTGGGACCAACTATTGTTCATTTTGAGAAAAATTCGCTCATATTTAATAGATTTGCTAGTGAGATGTGTACTTACCAACTTAAAATAAGAAAATTAAAAATTAAAACGGACCAGAAAATGGATATTTTATATCAGTTTAACTCCCAGATAGATGGTTTTAGACTCTTATGTGTCTAACATTCGGAAAAAGCTAACAAAAGAAAGATAGTGCAGCTAAAGGCACAATAAGGTGCCTTGAAGAAAATAGTTGCTGATATCTACTGTTGCCAAAACGGTCCTGTTAAGGAGTATTGCCTTGCCGATGCTACTGATCCTGAGAACACCAATTGAATGAATTGAAGAAACGTTAGGAATTACTTTGCCCCAGATTTTATGAATGTTTGTGTGATAAAAGAAAACAAATTTTCGAAAATGCACGTAAAAACACTAACGTGTAAGACTTGTGCTATAATAATTCAATTGAATCGCTTCATTTCAGAGAGAAAATTGAGAAGTGTTTTCAAAAGAAAAGTATTTCTGTTATCGATACACTAAAAGCATTAATGGAACGCCAACAAAATGGTGAAATTAGAGCAATATAGGGTTCAGGTCCGTATCACCTCAGTAAGAACTTAAGTAAACATGAAGTTGATTGAGTAAAGTGGCATAAGATGGATACCAAAAAAAAGATGCAAGCACGTCGATGCTTTCAAACAATACGTTTCATCACCAAAGTAAAAGAAAATTTCACGAAAATATAATAGTGAAAAAGCCTCAACCAGAAATAATCGTCGATAGAAACAAGACTGAAATTTGATTGGATAATACAAGTTCTGTTTCAAAATATGTTGCGAGTGTGGGGACAAGTGCAATATTAAAAAAAAACTTATTCGCAGCATAAAAAATTTGTTTCAGCAACAAAAAAAAAATATATATATATAATATATGAATATATAATCATATACAAAAATTTGGTAAAAACATAATACACAAACTGCAATAGCAAAATATATATATAATATATGAATATAATCACATAAAAAATTTGGTTAGAACGTAATGCAAAAACTGTGCATTTTAAATATAAATTAAAATATTTGGTATAATCAATTGACTAAGGCAAAAAATATCTTAGCTCAGAATAAATTGCAAAATAAGGTATTGTGTTTGTTCCTGTTTAAAAGGAATGGTTTTTCGAATGATTATAACTTTTTATTTGATTTAGAGCATGACGTAATTAATATACAGGCAATGTTATCAAAACTGGAGGCGAAGCAATTTTCTATAGAAAAACAAAGAATCGGATACAGGGAAATAGAATATAAAAAATAATGTTTTCAAATAGGTTATAATAACAACCTAACGTGGGCCAACAAATAGCAAGCTATATTCCCAGAAGGGCCACGGGTTTTGGTACTGGTGAACATAGAGCACCCATTTGAGCTGACAGTAGATAAAATCATTTGGTCTGTAAGGGGGATCTAACCCGCACCACCGTAAAATAGCTCAATAGAACCTTATTAGAGCAAAAAACACATTACAGAAAAGAAGCGCATGTAAATAAATGTTATAAGTAAAAGATCCTTATGTCAATTCACATACAGTATTTATGGTACAATTATCAAATCAGAATTTGCTGAATTATTTTTCCAGCTTTCAGCTTTTCCAGTTCTGTCTATATACGAATATACACAAGAATATATACAATATACACAGAAGTTATGTTAAACATTAAGTTCTTGTACAGATCGAGGTGAATACATCATCACGTAATTCTTGAATAAAATGTTACTTGAAATTATTAATTATTAAAACTAATAAATATAAAAAATTGAAATTATAAAATTATTCAAGACTTCCCGAATACTTTACTACCTATTAAGCATGTAATTTGTAATAAGGGAGCAAATATAACCTTATCTAAATTTGTTCTGGCGTTCGTAAGAAAATTTAACAACTTAAATATTAAAATTAGTAAAAATAAATACAATTACAATTGTATTATCTATATAAATTTTAATTCATACCATATTCCAAATATGGTATGAATTACTGACTCTTGCTATTTACTAACAGACAGTCAACCTGACGCAAATTTTTAGAATTTATATATTAGGAAATCACAAAACAACTTCTAAACAAAACCTAGTTTACCGAATCATCAATATTTTCTACCAGATAATTGACCTTATTCTTTGAACCATACGGAACCAGGCGTTGCCAACAGCTAATAATCACAACAATAGTGACTAGTAACAAAACGACGAAACTTAACAATGACCAACGCAAACCAAAGTGTTGATAAACTGTGCTAACGTATAACGGCCCTAACACACGAGCAATACAACCAAATCCAGAAAACCAGCCAAAATATTTACCCTAAACAAAACTAATATTTCACACAAATATATAGCACAGCATTTGAATAAAAAACTAAAAAAAAAAGAGCGAGCTGTTTGCCAAGCTGTTTGTACATGAAAAATCGATAAATTAAAACTCCTGATTTTTGAAAATAATTCCCATTCACTATTAAACTAACTCCGCATAAAAGAAAATCCCTACAATCCCAGACATATATTGTAAGAAAATTTTCCCTGATCTTCAATGTTGGTTTTATGATTTGAAGCCCAAAAAAAACTCGCTCTCTACAACAACGATACCGAGGGGAAAGGCAATCTATAATTTATTACAATTTTATTCTTTTGCCATTATATTTTGTCCAGTGTTGTAGTTACATTATATTTTAGTATGCAAAAAACATAAAAAGTTGGTGATTTGCATAAAAATGAGAGATTACCATCAACTACCATTTCAATATTAATTCCCCTCCTTACACCAAAAATTTGCCTACTTCATTAGCACCCTATTGAATTTTTCAGATATCAAAAAAAAAAAAAAAAATCTTAAAAATATAGACGCTTTTTAGGAATTATTGAAAGCTGTATGACATCTAAAACATAAGGCTCTTTTGAACAGTCCATTAGTCGTAACCAAATATGAAAACAGCAGTTTTCGAAAAATGACAACGATGATATTTTCGATAGCTACAAGGTCAAACGATGCTCTTCCATTAAAAAAGGATTGTTCATATCTTTAAGAAATAATGCTTTTTGAGGAAAGAAAGTTTTCATTTTTAAAACAAAAGATCATTTTCGTACCATCAATGAGTTCATAAAAAAACGATTTTGGGAGAAAAACAACTTACTAATGAATAAATTGACCCTATTGAATTTATCAGTTATAAAAAATCTGAACAAAATACGCTCTGATCCAAAACCTTTTTTTAAAGCCGCATGTCATCTAAAACATGGTCTAAATATGGTTTTAAATGCATGCAACTGACAAAAACAAAGCTTTTGATAAATATAGCTTATTAGAGGGAAAGGTCCAATAATTTTAGAGAAAAGTACACTGCACATCACTATAATAAATGGATAACCAAGACTAACCACTGACATTGCAGCAATTATTTGTGGTAAAAGTATTTTATGTGTATTGTGATGGTTTTAAATACATGCAATTGACAAAAAAAAAAAAAAAATTCAAACAAATACTGCTTACCTGGGGGAAAGGTCCAATAATTTTGGAGAAAAGAACGTTTAACATCACTATAATAAGTGGATAACCAAGACTAACCACTGATATTGCAGCAATTATTTGTGGTAAAGGTATTTTAGGTGTAGTGTGACACCATGAATATTCATCAGGACAACCACCAGTACCATTATGGTGACCTAAAAAAAATACGGTTCAATATCAGACAAATGGAAAAATAAGGTTCACTTTTAGACAAATAGAAAAATACGGTTCACTATTAGACCAATGGAAAAATACGGTTCACTATTACACAAATGGGAAAATACGCTTCAATATTAGACAAATGGAAACATACGGTTCAATATTAGACAAATGGAAAAATCTGGTTCACTATTAGACAAATGGAAAAATACGGTTCACTATTAGACTAATGCAAAAATACGGTTCATTATTACACAAATGGAAAAACACAGTTTATTATTACACAAATGGAAAAATACGGTTCAATATGAGACAAATGGAAAAATACGGTTCACTATTAGACAAATGGAAAAATAAAGGTCTCTGTAAAAAAAAGTTATTAAGTAAAAATTTTAGATAACTGCAGCCTATAAAGGGTGACAGCTATTTTTGGAAAAGTTCTTGGAGAGCTAAAACTTGCAACCATGTTCCTTTAAAAAAAATAGCATTTTATAAATGCTGTAAGATACAGTCATAAAGTATATTCTTGTTCAAAAGATTGTTTCCTACAACTGTGGTTAAGATGTTTTTCTCCATTTATTGCGCCGACAGCAACTAGTTATGTTTTACAGATTCTTAACAGCATAAAAGATAACTATTCCAATCAAAAGCAAACTCCTTTCCAGTTGGATGACCTACGAAATCTTCTAGTCATCTGTCTTCCATGGCATTAGTATAGAAGATAAAGCAGCCATCATGTCTAAAATCTGATCAACTGATTTATGTTCCACATGGACTCAAAATACATTCTTATACTATGAATTCCTTGTTAACCATATATACAGACACCAGCAAGTTCAATTACAAGACTGATGAGCCAACTGTGACATTCAGTTAACAATATATCACCATGTATGCATAGAATATGTGGCTAAATATGCCACTAAGTCTGAGACAATGCCATAGATTGCCAAAGAAGATTTTATAATATTATAAAAAATATAACAAATAATTCTTTTTTACATTGTGTGATTAAGAAGCTATTGATAAATTGTGTTGGTGAAAAAGGTATCGGTATTCAGGAAACAATGCATCAAATTTTATCATCAAAGTTATATAGAAGTATTGACTGTGTCCTTGGAAAATAACCATAAATGTGAATTAGGTTTTAATTCTATTACAGCTGAACCACCTTACTTGGGAAAATATCATTTGCGGTTAGATTTTGGTGAAGATTTAAAACAGTTGAACCTTCTTCATTTTTTTGAAAACTATGAAGTAAAAAATAAAAAACTTATGAAAAGAAAGAAGCCTGTAACTATTAGTACAGTTCCAAATTTCAGGTTGAATCCAAAGAGTGATAAATTTGACGAATATTGTAAGCTTCGGTTACTAAAACTAAAACCTTGTGTATGTATTCCAGAAAACTCATGGGATAATGAACAAAGAGAAAGTTTTATGTTCATCAAATATGGCACACATTTCTTTTAACGGATGTAGGTAAACAACTTGTACCACATGGACAGAGACTGTTAAATGACGTGACTAATTATGTAAAGATTTACGCCAATGAGGATATCAATAATGTTGATAATGTCAATGAAGAGTCTGAAGAATGGATGTACATAGTTCGTTTAACTGTTCCTTTTCAAAGTGGTATTTTACAACGTACATCAGCAAAACAAATTGATGAGATGAGGTATATGTATAACGCATAATAAATAAACCAAATAAGATTAATACAGGAAAAAGTTTTCTAATCAATGCTTTACATGCTGTATTAAATGATAAATGTTTAGTAACTTCATACTTTGGAATTGCATCACATAATATTGATGGAATTACACTTCACAGATTACTCACATTGCCTATAGCGGGTAAAAATAGTTGTAAACTGAAACTGCAGCTGAATTGTATTTAAAGTTGGTTAAGGTAAAGTATCTCATTATTGATGAATTCTCTGTAGTTTGACATGCTAGTTTGGATTGACCACTATTTATCATGCGAGAGAAATTTTTGATGAAATATTTGGTAGATATTCTGTTATAATATTAGGTGATATACCTCAGTTACCACATGATTCTGATAAACCATTGTATTACTCATTACCTGTCAATGAAACAGCATTGATGGGATTTTAGTTTTGACTATGTGGTTAACCTAGTCAGGAATGAAAGAGTTTTCACTGGTGAACAGAGTCAGTTACGTGATGTTAATTCAACTAAGAAATGGTTCTAATACTATTAATGACAGGAAGATTTTATGTACACGATCTGTGTCAAATTTAAATATTTAAAGTTTAGATGTCTTGCCAGTAAGCTTATTTTATTGTAATGAATCCGTAGCAAAATATAATTATCATCTACTAAAAGAGTTAAATCAACCAGTCTATTCAATAAATGCAAAGCATAGTCATCTTCATTGTCTTGAGAAGAGTTTGGTGGACTGCAACCAATAACAAATTTGGTTTTAAATGTTAGAGTTATGTTGACTCGAAATCTATGGATAGAAAAAGATCATTGCAATGGTTCGATGGTAATGTTAAACGTTTGATTTATAAACAAGGACATGCACCTCAACTGATTCTAATTGCAATTATGGTACAACTTGATTGGTATAAACTTGACCAACGTATGGCAGCTTTGGTTTGGAGCCAATATCAATAGTGACATCATCGTCAAGCTTGAATAGTAGTCTAGAACATTCAACAAACTCCATTAAAGCTAAGTCAAGCTATTACAATCCACGAGCAAATTTCCAATTATTTTCCTAAAACAAAAAACAAATAGTTGTGCCGAAAATATTAATTGTGTTTTTATCTTCAAGATGGACAAACTATTAAGAACTGATTCCAAGCAACATAATTCTGTTTTTGAATACAATCCAATAAATGTTAGCTACACCAACCCTAGGTTGGCTGAAAGCCTACAGGTTCTGTTACAAAATTTATTACTTTTTTAATAAAAGTTTTTTTTTTAAGTTTTCAAACACAATTTTATAATAGTCAAACATCTGGTTATATGGGTTAAAAATGCGAAAAAAAAAATGGTTATTTCTTTAAGGATTATTTTATCATGTTGGATGGCGAAAAGTATCAGCAGTCAGCAAGCTAAAATTTTATTTATACGTTTTGAATTGTTTATATAGTTGGATTTAGACTTCAGAAGGTTATTATGAGCTTCATTTCCTATGACTTCCAAGCAAATTCTTAAAAAATTTAAACAATTTTGTTGCTTTTTGTCTGTCTGACATGTGTCCATCCAATGACTGTGTGCAAGAGCTTTTTGACCAATACAACAAAGTAGATTTGGTTTTTTGTGAAACTGCATTTATCAAACCAATCCTTAAACCCTTGTTTTCAAAACATATAACTTAAGTTGAGGATTTTTGAAAATTTGGGATAACATTTCAAAAACAACGATTATTTTCTCGTCCATCCGACATCATTTATTAGTAGTTCAGAATACTCAAAGGAGCAGTCAGTTTTAAAGAAAATTTTTATATTTCTCAAAATCTTGTATGTTTCTTGAATTTTTCATAGAGCTTATTGTAAATAAATACATTTGAAACAAATTTTATTGCTTGTTGATTTATCAAAATGTCCATCAAACAGGATTTCGGGTTTTGTAACATATCATAGACATAGTCTTGAAATCTTGATAAGAACGTCATTTTCAATGAAACGGGGCTGTCTTTAGAACCTCAATCACAATCTGCACTTACAGTAATGAAACACTTTGATTATATCGTATTTTCTTTCAGCAGGATAGGTATTGATCCAAAAACGATTTTTTTTTTTTTAGATTCCATCTGCCTCAAAAGCTCTTCCAGTTACATCTACTGAAGTCCAATGGCAAGTTAGTAATGTTGTTTATAATGTGATGAATTAAGGAATCGTGATTCATATAGTGTTATAAAGCTTGTATTTTCATAAAAAATATATATAATTTACATTACATTTTTTTCTCTTTAATTCGTCCCATGAATAACAGTCTTTGTCTAACTGTGTACAGGCCCTGGAATAAGTGCCGATCACCAGTCATAGAGCTGATAATTCCAATCGTGCTAATCCTGTTTTTCATAAAAATAGCTTGGTAAATTTAATTTTCAATTAAAGAAGAAATTTTTTACAATAATTACCGCCAGATAATTTATATTTATTTCATTTATAATTTTGTTGTGGTCATTTTGTTATGGATCGCTTAGTTATGTTCATATGTATAGGTATGAAAGTCTTAAATTCACCATTTTCTTATTTTTTATAGATCTTGTGGGGTACATCAAAATTGTTTCACCATGCCAGAAATCAAAAAACAAAATTCTTCTTTTGACACACAGGTTTTAACTGAAAATTGTACAAAAAATATTACAGTAATGACAAATAGCAGTTTACAAAGAAATTCTAGATAAAAAAAATAACATATTTAACAAACATTGGTAAAAAAAACAATCATTGATATAACTACCTGTATACATAGGTTAGAAGAAACAAAGCAGATATTGTGCGGAAATAGTAATGAAACAAAACAAGATCAAAAAGTTGCCAAAAACAGAAAAAAATTGACTGGGATACACATCATATAGAACCAACCACAAGAAAATTTTTTTGTCCAGAAACTCAAAGTGTGAACATATCTTCATTCTCAAAATGTGTAAATATTAATTATAAAAGAAAGGTAATCCGTTTTCTGGTCGAAAAAAGGTTTGTTATAAATACCTTTCATCTAATAGAAAAATACTAATAAAAGGTTGCACAACGAACTGCAGTATTGAGTTCAAAGTAAATGAGAAACAGGATGCAAGTAAGCAGCATATAATAACTGCATTTTCTAAAGTTGTCTTGAATTTTATAAATATTGAAGGGAAAAATGATGAAGAGATAGAAGTCTTTCTCTTCGAAACTGAAGATAATACTTGATATAATTGATGTTAATCTTTCTTTAGTCATGTTTCCTCTTAACTATTTTTTTAACTTTTTTTGTAAAAAATTTTCTAACGTCATTGATTTTATCTTGTATTAGTAGAAAAAATTACAATTGTTTTTTATGTTCTAGCTATAAATCATTCTGGAGCGAAATATTCAGATGTTTCAACACTGAAATCAAAACAATTCTTTTTACTCAATACTATGACATTTAATTTCTTTATATTAAACGGGGACGTCTTAATACACTTAGCGACATTAAAATGCAATCAAATTTATGACAATTATATTTAACACCCTAGGTCATATTGGAAAGAAACGTCTATTCCAAGTTTCTTAGAAAAATTAAATAATAAGGAATTGTATACGAAAACTTAATCAAAGCCTAAAAATTGTTCTGATTGCGTTCCGCCTTCACTGAAATTTTGTTTTAATAAATGTTGGAGAATTAAAAGAGCAAGGTTGTGTTTGTTTGTTTTTTGGTTATCTTGGAAAATTTCAGAAAGTTTTGTTTATCATTTTAGAATAAAATAAACATTGTTTTCAGCAGATATTTTTTATTAAACTATGTAATCATCTTAAGCTTGATTGTTTATAATAAACTTCTTTTGTAAATATGCGCAATGTACATGTTTCACTTGCGCGTTAGCTACATTTTTGTGTCTTCTATCGCCGAAAGTAAGATGTCTTAAAATTTAGTAAAATGATTGAATGATAGGTAAATTTGGCGGCAACTAGTGTAACTATTAGCTAGTATAATGAATTTATGAATATCGAAATTGTAAATTGATAGTTTGGAAACTTTTTGGTTATCTATAAAATCAGTTGTTTGACAATCTTAGCCTCCCAAGCACATAATGATAAAGAGAATTCTATTGTTTTTGTAAAAGGAATTCAGATATAAGGCGAAGCACAATTTTAAATATAAGTTAAATAATTCATATATGTAGTTTGAGTACAAATTTTCCTTGTGAAAATTTATTGTTCAATGTACTTTAAATAAATGAAATTAACACACAATGTTAAATGCAGCGTTTTTCACAAAAAATACTTTAAAAAGTAGGGAAAATTAGGCAAACTCAATTTTTGAAAACAAAATATATTTACATATATATTTTGAAGTGACTTTTTCTAAGAGATTTTTTCAACACTATAAGAGATAATATTATTCATTATGAAATCTATATAAGTTTAGTGTCTCATGGTAAGTATAAAAAACCACACTTACCAGCAGGTTCCAGCACTGGGTACCCAGGACCCCAAGGTAAATACATGATGAAACCGATGAGTACTACACAAAATGAACATAAAATAACTTTTCTTTCTGTAAATCTAAACACCAAAATTTAGAAGCAAAATACAAAAACGTTAAATTCTATGTTTCTAGTAATATTATGTAAATGCTTTTTATACGTGCAGGATTGTGCCTTAATTTCAAAAATAATTTTCTTAACTTATTGAAGTTTTTCCCAGTTCTTACTATATTGTTCTTTTGAGAACTGTTTTTAACATTATCCAAGCTGTTCCTGGAAAATTTTAAAAAAAATTTCCATGTTTTTCTGTAAAAAAGATTTTTTTAAAGAGTGCTTTAAGTAATTTCAAAAATCTAATGCAATGAAAAGGTTTAAAAAAATAATACCTAGAGCTTCTTGATATTTTTTTGGATATTCTAATTGACAGGCCATAAACAAAGATGTGTGTCTGTAAAATAGATGAGCGATTTCAACTGTTCCTTTCCTAAATGCATCCCAGAAATAATTTCCAGGTTTTTCTAGGCCCTGGCCACCCTGCCTAAAGCAGCAAAGTTAAAGGCTATATATGATTTAAACACATTATACAAAACTTGTTTTTGAATTTTTAAAAAGACTTGCTCGACAAAGAATATTAAAGTATGTTGCAAAGAACACTGTTTCAACAAAAGATATTGAATGAAATAGAACAAAAACTATAAAATTAGAAGCAAAATAAAAATGCCAAAGCTATCTTGAAATATAATAAAATGAGATTTAGAGCATCTGATTGCTGGCTAAACAAACTGTCAGGAGACAATTTGATTAGAACACAAGTGTCATAAAACAAACAGGCTGAAGACAAAATGATTGGGAAATATAATAAATGGAAGACAACAAGTCAGAAGACAATATGATGAGAAGACAAATGGTTAGAAGACATAATGTCGAAAGACAAAAAATCAGAAGACAAACTGATAGACTTTAAATAACTAATAGTTAATGAGTTTCAATGACTCTATGTGGTGCAAAGATTCCATCAGAGAGAACAACGTCTTCTTTGTGGAATTAAATAAACCTTTCCATAGTGTCAGCTATTTTCAATTTTTTTATTTTAATGATGGCTGAGAAAGAAGTTTGATTTGCTTAATAAGGGGCTATTTACGTTTATAACAGAACATCTATATTACATTCCTACCATAATGCTCATAAAGGATAATTTTAAGATTGTTTAGGGGTTTATAATTACATAAATATGTGGTAAATAAGCAAAATTTAATGATATAAGTAATAACATAGTCAAAACGTTTGTTTTCTCAATAATTATATTGACATCAGAGCAATTAATATTTGTGAGACTAATATATACCAAGTTTTAACTTTCATGTATAAACACAATGACAAAAAATCTCCTTCCACCATTTATTTTACACGGCCAGAAAAGTTGCACAAAAGGTAAAAGTTGAATAACTTTTAACCTTTTGTTAAGCTAGGATGCCAATGTTGATAAACTGATGAATGAAGAACATATTTTTAGGGTGTTTTGTTATTTCTTTTTGTTTTTTTTTTTACAAACAAATGAATGTCAATGAATTGAATAAGCCAAATAAATTCTTGCGAAGAAATATATACTGGGAAGCAGACATCCTCAAAAATAAATAAAATTTGAACAGTGTTGCTCAAGTCAAGCCTTTTAAAATTGAAGTTATTTGCTGCATGTTCACATGTAAAGAAAATGAAATTTAAAACTTTGTCTTTATTTTAAAAAATATTTCTAACTCATACTGCAAACTTTTTTTATTGAGGCAATCTTCTTTGACCTGTTGGGGTACAGAGAACAGAGACCAGTAAGATGGATTGACGAATGTGACGATGAAGAGTTGCTGCTGTGCTTTCATCTACAGTTACCAATGAAGCATTTTTCAGAAGGAAGCTCTATACTACCAAATACCAACTGACCTTCACGCCATTGCCCTTGGAGGTATTTTCGATGAAAGCGTTTAGTTTTATCTTTTGCAACAGTGACATGCTGTCCATTTTTATTCAAGTCACTAACAGTTTGTGGATTATCCTCTAGATACTGTTCACAAACATCCTGGTTTAAATTACACCACCATAATTATTGTATATATATATTAGAAAAAATATAGTAGCCAGTTAATTAAAAAAAAAACACATGAAAAACAATAAAAACCCTAATTAATTTTATAAAAATAATGTAATGTAATAAAGATAACATGTTAAATAAAATAAATAAATAAAAATAAAATAAATAAACTAAAAATAAAATAAAATAAAAATAGTAATCATATTTTTAATGAATTAATGTAAAACACTATACGACAACACAGCTAACATTAATCACATACAAAAGATACATTTACATACACAGCTACGCTTATTGTTTATATTTACTTCAAGTAGTTGTGTCTTGTACGTTTCCTTCTTTAAAAGAACTGTAAAAATAAGAAAAAGAAATAGAAAGATATTTATGTTTTTATTTAGTTAGGTTTAAGATTTTATGAAATAATTTTAAGTTGCCAAAAAACATTCTTTCCCATGTCAGTAACTTTATAAAATTGATTGCAAATTTTTACACAATTGACCTTTATTGATGATGCACCATACTAGGCTGTTTTTGTAGCTGGGATGCGTAGAAGATTGTTGGTTGTTGCGCGTGTATTATACTGATGTGTAAATTCATAAGGTTTAAAAAAGCTATGAAAAGATATTGGTAGATTGTTACTAGCCTGAATAGATGCAAATTGAAAATTTAAAGTTTTGATAAAGTCTGTCGATTTAAGGAAGCCACTGTTTGCATACCAGAAGACTTACTGGAGAATGAAAAGATTTAAAGTACTTTATTTTGAATGGCGTGAACTCCTTTTGTTAGGGGATTTCTATTAACAACATTCTTTGAACAGCCAGCATTATATACTTTTTTAATAACATACATACTTAGCAAGTATAATTTCAATTAAAAGCCAAAACTAAACATGTATTGGAAGTTCTCCACATATTATACAAAACTAAAGTCAATATAGGCCTTTTCGCTTTTTGTCCTTTTAAGCAACTTGTCCGGCTATGCTTCTACTTTCCATCGAATATACAGTGTAAAGATTTCAAACTGATATGATTTTAGATCTAATAAAAAGATTTTTCAGCATTTTTGATAAAAAAAAAAAAAGGAACTCAGATTTTCATATCTTTTTTAGAGGCCAATTTTTTATAAAAAAATATAACAGTTTAAATCAAGCTTTACTTTTAAAAAAATCTAAAATCAAACAAAAATTATGTTTTTCTAAATGAGCAGGTTCACAGATTTTGTTTTTAGTATAATATTAACGAATTTCAGCATTCCTTCAGAAAAATAAAAAAATTCAAAATCAAAATCTTGAGCAGAATTCGCTGAGGACTGGCATCTAAGCTGCAGCAATCTCCGAGGGTAATTTTGAGGGCTGGACAACTATTACCATGTTTTATGGGCTTCAGGAACATTGCACTGAAATTGCATATTATACTGATCTTTCCAGTACATTCTTTTTAAATAACAGTTTCTTATACTGAAATGGTGGTTTTATGACTGATATTTAATCGTGTGGAATAACCCCAATATTGGATCTATGTTTGAAACATTACAGGGCATTCACTCAACAGTTCAATATATTTACGAATATCAAAATCGATAGCGATTGAAAAATACAATACTTTTACACAATGGCCCTATCATGATGTTGTCAATAGGTTTATGGTATGTGGAAAACCAAACACACCCATGGAAAATTGCATAAATTACAAAAATAATGATTTTTAATGCCTAAAAAAATTTCAGGGGGGTTAAATTTTAACTTTTTGGTATGATTAGCATGAAAGTATGCTCACGTTACCCCATCTTTGCTGCAAAAACTATTACTTTCTCACTTACTTATCTGCCAATTTAGGGGAAAGAATGAAAAGTAACGATGAGGTAACACCACTAATTGTCAGGATAATTGCTCCGTAAAAAGTTGTCTTTTTTCGCGACCAAGCAAGTTCATTCATCAGTACTGGTGATAACAATCTATAAAAGAAAAAGTAAGATATACAATTTAAGCCATAAATACCCGCAATAACAATCAGAAAAGTATAATATAAATTAACAATATTTACCAATTAATTAGAATGAGCAAAAATTAATGGTGCAAAATATTACTTTCTTGCATGTTTAGCTTAAAAACTTTTCTCATTATCTCACATATGGGAAGCAAGCAAAATTTTTCCCTACAAATATTGCATGCTAGCCAATTAAAAAAAAACAAGAACGAATTTTATTTAACAGGTTTTAGATGATAATCAAACATTCTTGTTAACTAGGGATATATTCCAAACTGATTAAAACTGTAAAAGTATATGTTTTTAAAACAATTTAATCCAAAAAATACGACTTATCTTTAAAATACTATAATCCTTACACATTGATAGCCATTAACATTTTAAAAAATGCGAAGTGAAACTTAATAACGAAAAGAAATTTAATAACATTTCAAAATTATGGCTGAAGATTTTTTTGGTTGGCTCAATTAACTTAATTAAATAAGTACAGGTAATAACAGGTAATTATTTTGCAATATTTAGGGTCTGAAAAAGTGAACAACTTTGAGAGAAACAGAAATAAAAGCAGCAAATAACAGATAATAAGCACGTAAATGCTAATTCATAGATATTAACGTTAGCAATAGCAGATAATTATTGCGACAAAATACTTAAGGACAAAAACTTTGTTTAAAAGTATTTAGTTTATATATTGAACATGATGGATCTGCCAGTATTAAATTATTTTTATGTCACGCGAGTTTTTTTTAAATAGTAGACATTTTAGTGTTATAATATACATAACTTAAGTGTAATATTTAATTGTATGATTTAATTTATGGTTATTCTAGAGCCAGCCATTGAATAATTTTGTTCTATTATAATTCCCTTATGGGAGTTTGTCTTGTATTTAAGCTCCGCTTTTTTCTTATTCCTTCAGTGCACACAGTATGTCAGATCAGTCTGTCACTCTCTTAGGTATTTGTTAGTGGACTTATGTTCCATCAGTAGTGGTAGCTTTTCATATAGTTCAAGACGATGTCGTTCATTGAAAAAAAAAAATTCAAAATCGATTTCGAAGATGAAATGGAAGTAATTAGACTAAGAAAGTTGAACATTAAAGGAAGGTAGTTTACAGTTCAATGTTTACAATTGAAACAAAGATGTTTGTTTCTAAAGTCAAAGGCTCAAAATGGACATGTTGAGATTCAAGGGTAACATAAGCAATATGGAAAAACACCTAGCTGAACAAGAAAAACTGATTCGCAAACTAAGGGTGCTTCAAGAAATGTTAAACAATCATGAACAGCACCAACTCAGTGAAGCGATACAACAGTTTCCCGTAGTGGAAGAAAAGATCTTTTCATTGAAAGATATTGCATACAAGTGGATAAATGAAATGAGATTAAAAGAGTTATGGAATTCTTTCTCTCCAAACATGTGTATAAAAACTTCTCTGAAGATGAAAGCGAATTTAATGTCCGAAATACTCAAATCTTGAGAAACTTAAAAACGTACAATGATTCGTGAATTTAGGGAAGTAGTTAACGAACACGATAATATCAGCGGGTGGATACAAACAAATGATGTTCATTAAGCTGTTATGAGAAGAGAATGCAACTTTTATTCTGTTAGAAGAGAAGACAATGCTCATCAAGCTGTTAGAAGAAAAAATTAAATTCATCAACTTGTCAGGGGAGATGATGCTGTTAGGAGAAAAGATGGTGTCTGTAAACCTATCAGGAGAAAAGACGATGTTCCTCAAGCTGTTAGGAGAGAAGATAATGTTCATCAACCTGTTAAGAAAGGAGAAAGCTGTTGTTGTTCTGTTAGAAAAAAAGATGATGTCTCTCTCAACCTGGTAGGAGAGGCAAAGATGTCTGCTATCTTGCTGGAAATGTTAAAGACGATCATCAAACTACTATTAGAAGAGTAAACAGATGGCCTATTGAAAGAAATGACGTTCAACCTAATAAGAGAATAGAAGAAATGTACTACAGAGATAGAAGAAAGGAGGTTTATCTGTCGAGAGCGGAAGAAGACACTCTTTACCATGCTAGAATAAAGGAGAAAAAATATGTATCTAAAGAAAGAGAAGAACCTCAATATATCTTTAGACAAAGAGAGGAGGATGCATGATATCCAAAGGAAGAAACTCATTATCAAGACAAGATAAAATATACTGGCAAAAACTACAACACAAACGATATCGGTGATGTTAATAGACTACAAAGATTAACAACCAAAACTGACGACGTTACAGACCTTGTGTGCAAATTATTCAAGCAATAAGAGTCTCGAGAAGTTGACAAAGATGTATTTAATGGTAAATTTCATTATATCACGACAACTTTCATCAAGGTAGTCAGAAATAAAATTGAAGAACCCAATGGGAGATTAAAATACACTTCAGGGGATGCTAAAGACCTCATTAAACATTACATGCATCTACCACAAGAGAAAGGTTACCAACAAGCAAAGAAATTATTGAAAAAACAGTTTGGAGATCAACATTGTTGCAACATACAAAAAGGATCTTTTCAACTGGCCGGAATTAAGAAATGGAGAATCTAAGATGTTTCAAAAATTCTACAGTTTCCTTCTCAAGTACAACAATATACTTTCTAGTCAGTCCATTAATGCACTTAACTCACCTGATGTCCTCAGAATAATGCTTTCAAAGTTACCAGTTAACATTCAAGATAGTTGGAACAGAAAATATCTTCATATAAGAGGAAAAAGGGAGGAAGGAGTGAACACCCAAAAAGAAGTTTGCAATTTCTGCAAATGAGCTCATAATTTAGACAATTGCAAGTCATTCATGAAAAAATCCTTACCATCAACAAACAAGCTTGTAATGAACAATCGACTACGCTTTTTATTTATAAAACAAGGATTCAAGGAAAAAGGTGTTAAAAACATGCTTAAAATAATTTATGAGCACGACTTCAATGAAAAGGTGATAAAACTGTCAACACTGTGTTATGTTATAATTTCACAGATGGAACTGGATATTCATGGGAAGACAAGAGATTCATGAAGATTATGGAGGAAAGGAGCTTCTTCAGCGATGGTCATCACTATTTGCCACTGTCATTCCGAAGTTATGAAGTATTGCTGCCAAGCAACTATACCCAAGCTTATAGCAGAGCAGTGTATTTGAAGAAAAGATTTGAAAGAAACAAGAAATTTAACGAGGATTATAAAAGTTTTATGAAAAGTATATAGAAAAAAGGTTACACAGTAAAATTAAAGCAACCAAGGAACCATGGTTAGGTTTAGTATCTCCCTTATTATGGGGTATATCACACAAAAAAACCTGGCAAGATTTTTCTTCGATTGTGGAGCAACCTACATGAACACATCATTACACAAACAAATAATCTCTGGCCCTGACTTAAAAAAAATCAACTAGTGAGAGTTTTCTAGTGTTCTGTTTTCGACAAGGGAAGAAACCAATGTTTCCTCAAGTTAGAATCCCAGACAATCAAGCTGACTTCCTAAGATTTCTATGGTGGAAGGATGGAGATTTCAGAAAAAATAAGATGGAAGAATACAATATGCGCGTTAATATTCATATATGGAGGTAGTTCATCTCCTAGCTGACAATTTCTTTAAATCCATGGGGGATAAACATGCTGCTATTAAACTTGCCAAGGATATCATTGGCTTATGTTTATCCTGTGGATTTCTTATCTAATGACAAAGAAGTTCTAGAAAAGATACCATCAGACAAAAGGAGATTCACTACTGAAAATGTAAGTATATCCAACGATATGAAAGACGAAAGAGCATTGGGAGTCTTGTGGAAAGTTTTAAAAGACAGTCTTGGATTTAAAATCAAGAAAAGGGATACTTTCAGTAATCAGCTCCATATATGATCCCCTTGGAATTGCTTCACCCTTTAGTTCTACATAGAAAACACCTACTACAACAATTATGCCAAGAATGATTTGGTTGGGATCAGCAGTTGCAAAAGTTCTACCAAGATAAATGGAATGAATGGAAATCCGAAGTATCACAACTAGAAAAAATCAAAATACATGTTACAAACCAAAAGACTTTGGTAAAATAAAGCAGTGTGAAATACATTTTCTGATACCTCATAAAAGAGATATGGAACTGCTAGTTACTTAAGAATAATAAAAAAGAAGGAAATATAATACACTGTCTGGTGTTTGGAAAATCGAGTGTAGCACCTATAAAACCATTGACAATCCCTAAAATGGAGCTAGTTTCAGCCACAATTGCAGTAACGGTTGCAAATCTAATGATAAGGCAATTGGAGTACAAGATTCAAAACAACGTTTTAATACTTTTGATTCAACAGTCAAGAAGTACTATTAGGATACATAAACAACACAACAAGACGTAACAAGGTCTTTGTATTAAACAGTATACAGCTCATACAAGAAAACTCAAATCCAGCACAATGGCACTATGTGAATACCAAGATGAACACAGCATTATGTGAATCAAGAGGCACAGACTTAACAGAAGTCAATAAGTCAAGCTTGTGGTTTAATGACCCAGATTTCTTTTGGAAACAAGACTTAAAAGAAAAATTGAAACTTGATGACCCCAAAGTAAAATTGCTCAGTACAAATTCAATAAGATTTCAAAATGACATACTATGTGATTGGAAGAAAGATGGCAAAGGTTAAAGAGAATTATGGCCTTTGTCCTGAGATTTATAACAAACACCAAGGCCAAAAATACATTCATTCACTCTGCTAACAATAGCAGAACTACAGTTGGCTGAAAGATCAATCATTCAAATGATACAAAGCAAGGTGTTTGGTCTTCCAATAGCTAAAATCAAACTTTGGATTCTGAATGAACAAACCACGCATGCAAATGAAATTTTAGACACAAACCAACAATTTTCAAGTTTGAATCCATTCTTGGATAGAAGTGGAATAATTCGCGTTGGAGGTAAACTAAGAAATTCAACTCTTGACTTTAAAATATCCAATAACTCTGCCAAATGATTCAAGAATAAGCAAACTCATAGTTGTTCACAAACATGCTCAGGACGAGGAATCACATTGAATGAGTTGCAAAACAATGGGTATTGGATCATAAGTGTAAATTCACTAGTTAAAGCCGTCTTATTCAAATATGTAACTTGCAAAAGCTATGAAGAAGATTGAGATTGAGAATTAAATCAAGAGCGCATTGCAGCTTCACTATCATTTAAATATTGTTTGGTACATTTATTATAAAGGAATGGCGCAAAGAACTTAACATTTGGCGTCATTTTTACAAGCTTCTCATCTAGAGCTGTTCATATCGAAATTACACATAGTTTGGATAAAAACTCATTCATCCAATCATTGAGGAGATAAATTGGAAGAACGGAAACATTGAGCGCAACACCAATGACACCAAATTATCTGCTAACTGGAAAGACATAGATAGTTATGCCTCTAACTGGAACCTCTGAAAGATCTGATATGTATTGTCGGAAACAATGGAGGCATGTGCAGCACTTATCAAACAAATTTTGGGCAAGATGGCAGAACAAGTATCTTTCAAACCTTCGAGTCCGACAAAAATTGAAAAAGCAACAGAGAAGCATGGTCGCAGGAGATATTGCCCTGGTAAAGGATGAACTCACATCTAGAAATCAATGGGCGATGGGAAGGATTATCAAGGCACAGAAATATTCAAATGGTACAGTACTCTCGGTTAAACTTACTATAAGTTACAAAAAAGATATGGTTCATCCTATACCAAAAGTTAGTTAGTTAGCCGAAGCAAACGAAGTTTGGTCCCAGACGAACGAGCCAGTTATTAGTCGAGACATACCATCTTGAGGAGAGGCAGATATTACTTTTAGAAATAGAAGGTAATTATTGAGACAAAATATTAAACTTAAGGGTTTAAAAGTATTTAGTTTATATATTGGACATCAAGGATCTGCCAGTATTAAATTATTTTTGTGTCACGCGGGAGTTCTTTTTAAATAGCAGAAATTTAGTGTTTTTTAGTGTATTATACGTAACTTAAGTATATTTAAATGTATGATTTAGTTTATTGTTATACCAGAGTCGTCCAATGAATAATTTTTTTCTGTCTATTATTCCCTTATGGAATTTGTCTTGTATTTAAGCTCTGCTCTTTTCTTATTTCTTCAGTGCACACAGTATGTCAGGTCAGTCTGTCACTGTAGGTATTAATAAGTGGACTTATGCCCCATCAGTAGTGATAGCTTTTGTTATGGTTCAATTTTTTTTTGCTGTTGCTGTGTCGAAGTGTGGGACAAATTAATGTATTTTAGTAAACAAATATTATTATTAATATTTTGTCACGTTCTCATACATATATGTTTACGGAGTCTGTATGTTTGTTCCTGCTCTGACCTCTCAATAAATGTCACATAATATTGTATATTAGAGATATGTTGTTTTATTATTAATTTATAATCTGAATTTAACATTTTATTTTAGCTGTACAAAAATGATTGATTGCATTTTTTCTTCTACATTCATTTCTTAAAGCCCATCATTATATTTAGGTTCATCAATATTATAGACGACCTGAAAAAGTTTTATAAATTCTATTTTCCAGTATTTTTTTTTTTAATCAGTCGCTTTCTACACAGCTAAAAGCCACTACTAGGCAGAAAGCTAAAACAAGAGATAAAGATAAATCAGGTCTTAAAAAAACTGAGAAAGACATTAGTTGACATTAGACTTAAAGGATTGAAGATAATAAGCTGAAGGAAAACAATCAGAAGGCAAAGAGTTCCACAAGTGAGTAGTATGTGGGAAGAAACTCGATGAATAAAATTTTTTGTGAAATTTAGGAATCTGTATTGTTAAAGGATGAGTAGCAGATGAAAATAATGTTTTCTAGCTGCAGTTCTTTAAACACTTGAGCCTCATTTTAATTCAACTATCCCTCCGCAGATTTCTTCTTGCTTCAATCAGGAAAAATTTCATCACCGTTAAGCTTCCTCCTTGTTCTAGGGTGTTCACAAAATATGTTTTTAACACACACATTGGTATTTTAACTGTAAGTATCTTAAATAATTTCTTTATTCCAACTCACTGGGTATTCACCAAAATTTTTTATCATGTGAAAAGTTAGACTTCAATTAAAACAAGAGTTAATTGATGTTTTACAGATACCTTTTAGAGTTTGTATAACAGTAGTACGAGCAATTTTAAAGATATAGGCTTTTATTTTATGGATAATAATATTAAAAATTGAAACGTTGCTGAAAAATAGTTCAAAAGCAAAGTAAAATTTGGAGATAAAAATCCTCTTTTGATGGCTGTAAAAAATAAAAGTTTAAAAAAGATGTATAAATTTTAAAATGTGGTGCAAAACAGCTCAAAAAAATTTGAAGGTTTCTTTTCCAGAACAAAATCTGATATACAATTTACAGGGAATTGATGAGTAACTCTAAGATCTTATATAAACATTGATTTTCTTTTGATGAAAAATATTGAAATTTATCAATATTTAATAAACCATTGTCAAATAAATTAGGTGATAAGATTCACCTGCATATTTTTGTCTTTAAATTAATGGTTTAAAAAAAATACCTTACGTTTCATTCACTGAAAACTCTGCCATAACAACAAACCATAAAAACAAACACAACATTATTGCGCACATATCCAGCGGTTCAAATGACTGCGAGGCTAAGATAATATCAACAATAAGATTTTTAACAAAACTAAAACAAAAAATTGCAGAAAAGAGTAAAGCTTTAGTCACGGTTAAGAGCAAAGCTACTTTATAGCAAACTTCACAAATTTTCTAAAAAGTAGCTTTGAGGAATTGTTATCATTGGAGAATAATTTTCACTTTTTTTAATGATTAATAAAATTTGTTAAAAATTCTCAAATATTTTAAATTACATTTATTAACAATGACATTACTTCAAATAGGAGTAGAGAAAATAGAAATTCTCTTATTAAAAGTCATATTGTGTAAAAAATTAGGCATAATACAGTGATAGTAATCTGATACAAACTATACTAAAAACTATACTAAACCTTTTATTGGGACACAACTATTCTTACCTGTGTCGTAAAAAAATGACATTATGCTTTCTATGCAGTCCATTTTGCGATATAAACTGTCATGGCACTGACTATACCAAAATTTTCAATGTTTTGAAAACCTAAGCATAAAACTACATTCGATTTTTATACTAGATTGTATGAATGGCTAAGAAAACATGCAGAACCTATACACTAAATTTAAAAACAATATTTTTTACACTTCTTGGAAATTTAAAAATTCCTAATGTCATAAAATAATAGTAAAATTAACTCTAAATACCTGAAAATTTAAAACTAACGATGCTTGGTCAAAAAATTTAGAGGTGGGAGAATAAGTTGCTCTCAAAATGGCTATAAAATATATAATCTTGGAAAAAAAGAAATAAGTAAAGATTCAATGACCTGCAGAGATTTGAATATGAAAAAATACTATCAACGTATCTACAGAGATTTTGGCGCAAAATCTAGTGATATTGTAATCATCAGCATTTTCATCTATCAATCAAAGCTTCAAAAAATATTCTCAAGGGAAAGAAGAACATAGTATCATTTTATCAGGCCTAGGTATCTGTTCAGATACCTAGGCCTGATAAAATAATACAGATTTATGGTTTTTCAGAAATAATCTTTTCCAAAATCACAAAAAATTTTGGCAGGTTTGGGCATTTGGGTAAAAGGCCCAATAAAATCATCATCCAGATAAAAATCTTTAAATAATTACTTTTCGAAAAAATTCATTAGCATGAAACACGCAGTAATTTTATAGTTATTAAAACTCTTATTTCAAAAATATCATTGTATAGCTTTATCACCTCATTTTTGAAGCACTCAATTCAGTGTTTAAACAATTATTAGCATACTCAGAGTTTTAATATCTCACTTCATCCTACCTCGGTACAGTGTCTTTTTTTCATCATCCAATGCTTGTTTATCATCTTTAAATTCATTTAAGTAGAAAATCACAAGTATAGCATTAACTATAGCAAGAAGGACCATCAGGAAGCACGAAGATGTGTAAATGTTGATGTTCAGTTTAATATCAGATATAAAGTAACCTGACGACCCAAGTGGTTGCATTGCAGCCTGTAGCCCTAAAAAAATAATACATATTAATGACAAATAATGACGATACGCTAGTATTGTTAAACTTGGCATGAATTAAATATTGTGAATTTAGAACATCCATGCTAAATATGATTATCATTTGCAAAATGTCAATAATCTATATTAAAAAAAAAATAAATAAATAAATAAAATTAAATAAATATCCAATAAAAAGCTAATGCTTATTTAAAATTATTGAAAATGGTAACCATAAATGTGTAGGTTTCTTGCAAAATTTCTCTTTTACTATTTATCTTTTTATTCAAATATCTAGCTAAATAAATTTTGTGGAAGATTGCTTTAAGCAAATTTGGGAAAAAAAAAGAGTAAAATACGGTAAAATGATTATTGTCTGGACCTCTTGTAGCAGTCCTAGATAGACTCATCATCCACAAAAAAAAAAAAAAAAATCAGTAGATCTCTGAAATTAAAACTTTTATTAACCAATAAAAAATATTTAGAAGTTTTAAAATTTTTGTTCATTAATCAAAATTTAATAAATCAATCCAAAACAGTTATCAGCAAAAAGAAAAATAAATCTTGTAAAATAGAAAATATATCTTTAATCCTTTTACAGTTCCAGACATAATATTACGTTAGTGGGGAATGGTTTTAAAATGTCAGTGATGTAATATTAGGTCAAGTGGCTTATAAGCTGAAAAATTTCCATGACGTAATATTATGTTCATGTATATTATATTTAGCTTTACTTTGTTTCTGATGTAATATTACATCTGCATCCTGGTGATTTGGTTTTTTCATGAAGTTTTGGATCTTCAAACCAGTTTGTTTTTTGTTGTTATTCTCCTCATATAATAAACGGTTATTTACACCCATTTAAAATGGTCGATTTTACAGGCATCTCTACTTCAAGTTCAGTAGCAAAAAGTAGTAAGAAGAGAGTATATACCGTGCAAGAATTGCAAGAATTTATGCATAATGACAAAGATGAATTATATAGCTATTTTTCTATAGCAAGGAGTATTTTGGAAGCCCATGTATGAAATGTACTACACCATGAACCTATTGTTTGCAAGTGCTAGTATCAAGTGGTTATTATTGTATAATAAATTCAAGTTGATAAAAAAATTTATTGATTTTGTTGATACCACTACATTACGGGAAAATTATCCTTTATTATCCAAATTTAGTCTAGTATGGGATTATTTGAATAAAAAATACCAAGAGATGTATATACCTGTTCAAAATATTTCTATTGAAGAATGACTTTGAAGAAGCAATGTATCCATAGCAAAAGTACTCGATTTGGTATAAAAACCTATTCATTATGTGAGTCAGAAACTGGTTATATATGGAAATCTGTATTATATACAGGATTCAAGTTGACTGATACACTAAATCCAGATTATTGTTATGTAGTGACAAAAATTGAAATGAATTTGATGGAAGGATTACTTGATTGGGGTTACAAATCAGACATAGATAACTGGTATTCTCCTAATGAACTTTCATCTTTTTTATTTCTAAGGTCTACAGATACCATAGGGACACTTTTCAACGTCCGAAAAGGTTTGCTGGCTGCTATCACAGCTACAAAGTTGAAAAAAATGATTATATAGTTTTTTACGAAGAAAGAACAAAAATACTATCATGTTGGAAAGACAAAAGAGATATATACAATGTCAACTTGCATTAATGATAGTACTAAAGATGTATTGAGAGCCCGGAAGCAAAAGGAAATTCCTTTAGTAATAGATGATTACAATAAAAATATGGGAGGCACCGATAAGAGTGACCAAATGTTGACATTGTAAAAAAAAGTATTTACTCATTTGATCAACCAAATATCCTTCAATGCTCACATAGTTTGTAACAAAATGGGAGGAATGTATCAGCATTGCAGTTTAGAATACAATTAATAAATGCTCAGAGAAGGTGCGTTCTCTGTGCCAAACACAGCTTACGAAAAGATTCTAGATATGAATGAGCTGATTGTGATGGACTTTATCTAGCTTCTTACTTTGCCAATTACCACACAAGGGTAGATTTTGATGCCACGTTATTATTATATGTATGTTGTTTTTGTTTTTTACTTTTATTTGCTAAATGTTTAATTATTTTTAATATCATCAGAAAATACTAAACTTTTTTTCAAGTTTAAAATCGATTATGAGAAATTAACTTTATTCATTTTGCAATTTCTTTCACAATTATGTACAATATACGCACAATATTTCGTCCCACCCAGAGCCACTTTGAAAAGAAACAAAACACTACAACAAATAATGGACCCCAAGCTTTGATAATCTCTTGAAGATTCTTCTTGGTTAAACCTCTAAAATATGCCTGTTGTGTTCACATATTTATTGTACCTTGAGTTTAGTTAGGGATCATTTTATAGAATGAACAGTATTTTTTTTTTTTGTATATATTTGAAGGTTTAAATTTAAACATGTTGGAAAAAGAAAAGACTTTATCTTATGATAATAAAAAGAAAAAAAAAATTTAATTAAAAAAATCTCTGAGAAAAATAGTGAACTATTGGACTATTATGGCTGTTGTAATAAAAAAAAATATGTGACTGTTAAAGGTTTAAGCCAATTGTGGGCTTGAGTCCCAAATAAAATATTCCAAGTTGCGGAAATTTAGAATTTATTAGAAATAAAAAAAGGAAGAAGAAATAAAACATATTTCTTAACAATAAATTTTTTAAAGAAATTCAAGTACAATTAGGATAGAAGATATTTTGATTTCCCATATAATTCAAAATATATCCTCTATGACTCTCATACTTCATTATTAATGAACTACTTTGGCTAATCTAAAGAAAATGTTTTTATGCCTCTTACATATTTTTGAGCAGCACTTGGAGACTGCACCAATAAAGTTTTTAAATATGATAAACCTAAATTATTAGAAAAGAATTTTTAAAACAATCACATCAAATTAAGAACTAATATTATAGAATCAAAACTGAATTGCATAATAATAAGAATCAAAAAAAGTTTGAGAACTGGGACACAAAAACAAGAATTTTTAGCAGGTAATAATTTTTTAACACATTTTGAGTAACATAGATTATGTAAAAAGATTTTAACCAACCTGGTCCAATGATAAATCCTAGAGACTGAAACATTGATAACAATGCAAGAACTTTTGCTTTGCCTTCATTACGTGATAATGTTGCACCAACAGTCCTTGCAACTGCAATATTACCTAAGGCAATGAATCAAATTTGATCAAAATGTTTTCAAAATCCTATTAAAAACATTGGTATCTTTAAATTAATTAAAGGATGAATATATAACAAAGATGCTAGAAATCAAGGTTTTTTTATTATTAAATAGCTAGTAAAGATCGATATATCAAAATATCAAAATCGAAATTTCGAAATCGAAATTTTATTGTTGCAAATCAAAACACTTAATCAAAAAAAAATTTTATTACAAAAGAAAATCGAAAAATAAGTTTTTTTCTATGAGTAAGAAGTGACCCAAATCTCCAGAAATGGAGGGTGGGAACTGAAAATTTGTTGATAAAACTAAAACTATCAAACATACATTAATAGTCATGTCACAGTACACAACCAAGACAGACAAACAAAAACTAACCAGCCAATCACAATTAACCGAGAAACAAACTGATATAAGAACTTAAAACTACCTTTGCAAGTATTATCAATAGTTAGTTAGTTTTCTGGTGCCCAGACTGCTCATTGGAAACAGGGAATGTAGCAAGAAGTGAAAGTAGAAATAATGCTCTAGAAAGAAAGAACTCCTGGTTTTTGGAACTTTCGTTGACTTTAGTTTTGTGTTAAGGCTCAAAAGCTCAATCAACATCTAAAGCAACTGAAACAGTAATATATATCAAGATATATATTTATCAAATGGCAAATGTATGGAGTCCCACCCGCCTGCAAAAAAAAAATAAATAAAAAACAACAGAAAAAAGAAAACAGCACATAGTGCAGATACAATATAATCATAAAACCATATAAATCATATAAACATAAAATCTACACAAAAATTGCATAGCAAAGAATGCAAATGAAAAAACATCTCTGCAAATACATGGCATGTGTACATGTTGAAAAAATTATGATTTAATTATCATTAAAATGGAAAACAACAAAACCTAATAAAACTTTCCATCAGGTAAAATTATCAAATGTTTTAAAAGTGCATTTATAATGATTTCAGGCTGGAATTAAATCAAAAATTTTGTTTTTATTAAAAATAGGACTACTGAATTGCATACATTTATGGAGCAGTAATATGATAACAATATAGTAAAGAATAACAATAGAATAATAATATAGAATAATAATATGGCAAAAATAATATCGTATGTTTTCTCTGAAGGCATGTGTTCAGATATAATTAAAAGAATTTGAGAACATAGTTTTATAGAAAAATTATAAAATGAATCAAAGTCTTGATTAAGGTTATTATTATTAAGAGACTTAAAACCTCAGGCATCATCTTTTAACGAACTTACTTTCTAGTAGATCAGAAAGAGTTGAATCTCCTTCAAGATATACAACTCTTAACACCTTAAGGCCCTATGTTGACCAAATTAAAACATGTTTTCAGAAAAAAGAGTTTTGTTTTGTAATAAAAATATCCTGGTACTGGAATATACCAGTTTTTGCACTCTTTCACTTTCAAGGCGATTTTAGACAAGTAAACGACTTCTAATTAGACTGGCTGGAGACCGATTTTATTGGATTCTCATTAAAGTTTTCTTTCGCAAAAGTTTGGTAGTTCCATAGGTTTAGAAATATTTTGACAGTTCAGACAGATTCAAAACATTAGAAAAAATGGCTGCCAAAAATCAAAATTTCTTTAAACTTTATTTTATTTGTTTCATTTTTTAGATATCCATTTTTATGGCTTTTTGTATTTCAGTGTTAAACATATGTCTGGAAATATAATATAGCTCAATAACATACATTTATTTATCATATATCTTCCAAAAATTATCTTTTTTATGACTTTTTTTTTTGAAGATGATGTATGGTGTTTGAATATAGGTGGGTTGATTTTTTTTTTGATTTTTTGAAGAGAAAAGCTATAAGCTAAAAAATGAGCCCTCACTGAACTTCTACACTTTAATATAACAGAAGTTATGACCAATTTTTTTTTGCATAAAAATGGTCGGTCTATAGCTCATATATTAGAATTTTGCCCAATGTATGCATAGAGTTAAGATATCTATCAATTTTGTTCTATTACTTTATTTTGGTAAAGAGAATTAATTCCTTTCTTAGTAAGGAAAATCAACTTCTTTCAAGAAATTACTTGAACTCAGGGCTTCTAGGTTTTAAATTGTGCTAGTGCTAATGTTGAAAATGCAAGAGTTCGGAAATTTACCAAGCTAAACACAAAATCCCCAAAGAAATCTATTCTCGGAAGAGGGCAAAGTACATTACTTTATTTCATTTCTCTTTCAATAATTTTCAATTTGCTGTTTTAATACCCACTTATTATAAGCTAGCATAAAATAGGTTCACTATTACACTACGTAGGTCACTATTGTACCATAATTGGCATTTTCCGAATGTTCTCTGGGTTGCACTTGTTAGGTTAAATAATAGGTGTGCTTATTTACATCAAGGAGACAACATACCAAACAGATAATCATAATGGTGCAAAAACCTTGGCTCGCACTATAAAAAAACAAATATTATGCAGAAAATTGAAATGATCTGAACATGAAATCAAGTAAAATCCATCAAAACTAAATTGCGTGAAATTTAATTCGATACTAAGACCATGTAATTTTTACTCCACTTATTTATCCCTGAACCTTATTTATATCAATTTTACTTAAACACATACCAACAGAAGCTTTTTAAAGAGTATTTGAAGCCAATTTAATAATATATTCTTATTGCATACCAATACCACGATAGAAGAAAGTTTGTATTGAAATTTTTTTTTTATTTTATTACATAACCAGATAAGTTTTAGGAAAAATCATAATACCTGAGACTAAAATTCTAATCCATTTAAATGCTGTCTAAAAAAACACAAACACACAAGCTCTGTGTTAAGAAATGTGTTAATGCACTTAACTAATAATCCCTTAACTTTGGTATTGGATATTATTTGCGATCAATATAGCTGAAACTATCATAATATTTTTACCATATCTTTAAGAAACCAAGGTTTTCTTAATGCAATTAATTGGAATAATCCTAAATAGACTTTATTTTGTCTAGGTGTTATCGTTACACAGCTCACAAGCAATTCTGTTGGTTTGTTTATCCATACAACTATGCACTATGGACTATGTTTGTCAACAGCAAGGTGTTTTTAAAACACCTTGACCTTGACTGTGTTGATACCTCTCGCAAAATATTTAAAATCTTTAATAGAAATAAATGCTGTATGAACTACTTTTCATGATAGCAAATTATCTATAGGCATTTCTTGCTCCTTTCTTCTGCTACTTTGTATGGGTGCTTGAAACATTTAAAGAGCTGGTTATCAAATAACCTAATGTATGTTTATCTATATAGAAGACATCTAATTTGACTGTTTCTTCTAAAAGTTTTTACCAGAAATTATTCAATAAAAGTGAAGGTGCAATGTGTTCTGGCCTATCACATCGGTAATCAGAGTTTTTGCTTTTTTTGGTTTTATGTTATCTGCCATATTTAAATTCTCATCAAAATTTTGAGATCAAATTTCATATTCTTCATTTTGTATTTTTCATCATCTTTGAATTTTCAAACTGGACCTCAGTATCATTTACCCTTCTCTCTAAAATTAAAATAGTAGCAAGCACTTCTGAGACTTTTTGTGGGACGTCTGCCCCAAAAAAAAGGTGTACTGATGTAAATGAGATTTTAGCTTTAATAGTGATGCAGATATTGAATCAGAAGAAAATTGAGAAAATAGGGATGGCCATTGGAAGTATGAAGTTGAAGATAATATTATGTATGAAAGCACAGTTAAAACACTTCTAAATAATAATATTGATAAAAATTTGAAATTAATAAAAGATAATAAAATTTCAAGTTCTGACAAAGAGTCAACTATAGAAGAAGAGAGCGATAATAAAGAAAATGTAATTTGTAAGAGAGGCATTTGGTACCAGTACTCGTTGTGGTCCTCAACGTGTATGCATGTTGGACCACCTTGCTGCATCATAGATAACAAAGTTTAAAAAATAACTCTATTTCTGTCAAATTGTATTATATCGTGTTAATATATTCGACTCGAAGAAAATTCCCCTGGAGAATTCTCCCCGGTGAATTTTTTAGTAACAAAACGTTATTTACAATATTAATATTTAAGTCTTATAAGAGGCCACACGCCTGTAATATGTACTTTGAAATTCTCAAAAATTTACTTTTATTTTTATTTTTGATTATAAATAAGTTTTTATAATCTTATTGAGATGCATGTTTTTTGTCGTTTAAAGTGTTGTGATAGGTAGGATAAAATTATGTTTATTTTACTTAAAGAATACTGTATAGATTGATAAAAAATCAAAACAGTTTTTTCATTTAGTAAAAATGTTAGAATAAAATTATGCCGTATATATGCCACTCCTATTTCTATTTATATATTTTAGTATAATTGTTACAAAAAAATCGTTCATAAAATAAACTTTAAGGTTAGAGGAAGAAATGCTGCTAAACGTTAGCTGTTTTTAAAAATATGAACTTATTTAAATAAAAAC